>VZTT01042791.1:0-13491 GCA_013400855.1 Buphagus erythrorhynchus | reverse complement strand
CCCTCCTGGCCCTCAGGGGCCCTCCTCCCCGGGCTGGGGGTCGGCGGGCCGGGGCTGGGTGCCCGCGGGCGGCAGGCGGGGAGCAGGTGGGCTGGAGCGGGGATCGGGCACGGCCGCGCCGGGCGGGCGCAGCCCCGCAGGCCCCTCGGGTTCCTGCGGCCGCATGTCGCGGAGCCCGGGCCTGCCAGCCCCGCTTGCCGGGGAGCTCGGCCTGCGAGCTCCGCTCACAGCGGAGCGGGGCTGGACGTGCGAGCAGACAGGCCGAAGTAGGTCATCTGAGTTCCTGCCCCGAAAATGGCTATTTCTACACCCCCACCCCCCATCCCGATTGTAGCTGATCGCTAAAGAAGTACCTGTGATCTGGACGAATAGAGGTACCCAGGTTTGGTACTAGAGCTTTGATCTATTTGGTGAATACTGGAACGTCACTTAAAAATTGAAAGTTCTTGCCTTTTTATTGTTTGGGGTTTAGGTTTTTTGGTTTTTTTCCTCCCATTTAGAAGAAGAATAGGAGAATCATAAAGCTGTTACTGGATAAAAGGACAGAAGTACTGAAGTCTGTCTTCCTGTGGACTTGTTATATAAAAGTGTTTGTAGAATAACCCAGCTCTTGCACCTCCATTGCCTCAGTTCACATTCAGATCCCGTGAGCATACCACCATGCACCAACATACTTGCTGTCTTTTCCCTTCTATCACCTAGCAAATGTGTTTAATTTCTACCACATGTCCTGTAAACTTTCCCACTGACACTCATCTCCTTTCACTTTCCTTAATTATACCCTGTGGCTGGTTTGGATCTACACATGTGTTGATTTGCCTTTCAGCAAGCAGAGCACACCAGATAACCATTGAGCTCATACTGGAGACATCAGACATTTTTCATTCATCTAGCTGCCAGTTTGGGGGATATGTGTAAAAATTAAATACTTTTGAGATTTCTCTGTTTCTGATAAGTGAGTTTGACATTTGGCAGTGAGGTCAAATCCTGTGTGTCTTGTACAAAGGGCACAATTAATGTCATCATTACTTCTCAGAAGATGCTAGGAGTACTTACTAAGTTAGCAATATCTTTACAGACAAAAGACAAAAACAAAATGACAAATGGAGGGGATAGTTTAGCAATCCTAATTTAAATTTTAGACATTTTTACTAGTATAGTTTAAATACTACTTGTAGTGCATGTCCATCTTATTATGCTGAAAATTTGTGATAAGTCAGAAAAGATAGGATTTTTTGTTACTAACAGATACTTAGCTTGCTACTTTTCTGTGTAAAATACACTATAATTTTCCTAATAAAAATCTTCACAGTGAGAGAATCGTGCTTTATTCATACAATTTTCTTACATTCTAAAAGATTAATCATTCTATAAGACATAAATATATATACGTAAGGACTGATATAATTCAGGATAGAGCAGTCCTGTCCACTTTGAGAGCAGTGGCAAATCTGTAGTTTTCAATACTATCATCAGTCAACTTTTAGTTATTAGTAATACAAGTATTTCTTATATTACTAGTACATTGTCCAGTTAAAGACAATTCTCATTTTTGTGGATGTATCAACTATTTTATACAGTGCACCCATTCTGGTATCAGTAAATGCAATTGAAAGAGTGTTGAACTGAGCTTGCTCTGTTTTGGGAGCAGGTTTTTCTGTACAGGTGGTGTGATGTAGTGACCTTTTAGACAGATGGTTCAAGCTATCTTAGTGTCTGTGAAGTGCAGTTACAGGTTTTGGCACTCTTAGGAAGAAGAGTAACCTTACTGAGCTGAGGCACAATCCATGCTGAGTTTTAGTAGGTTTGGTTGTAACTGGTTCTGATGCTTCTGACCCAGCCGTAACGATACAAAGTGCCAGTGTTGCTAAGAGCTGATTCAGATTGCTCCCAGATAGCAACATGGGCAGAGAGTGTCAGAGGAGCTGTCCTCTCTGCACCTAAGAAACGGAGTGTGGGCAGCTTTCAGGAATAGCCAAGTTTTAATTTCTGAAATTCTGGCAGTCTGGTTCCTCTGACTGGTGGTGATTGGTAAGCTCCTAACTTCTCCCTTCTTAAGTAAACCAGTGCTTTTGGAATTCTCAAGATGGATTGGGTGAAGTCTTAAACATGAACATACCAATGTATTTTAAGGTAAATTGTTTCCCAAATTTAGTGTACTAATCACAAAGGATTTTAGATAAAACACATGGAAACTCGATGTATTTCTTTGTTCCCTGTGTTTGCAATTGTTGTAGCAATGGAAAGTTTTGATAGCCACTGGTTATTGATCTATCCCACGTGACATCATTCCTTCTGTTGCTGTTAGTGGGGGATTATGATGAAAAATGGTGGACAAATTTAATGTTTTTAGTTTTAAACCATCTAAACAAAGGTTTAATTAGGGAGATAAATTATTTATACTGTGTATGTTATAATTGTATTCTTACTCAATACAGTACACTGCATTCAAAGGCCCAGGCTTCAGCCATGTGTGCAGTTGGGAATGTTTGCTAGTGTGTTCAAATACGTGTTGTATTGTATTTTCATATGTGTGTGTAATATTTGAGTATGGAGAAATGTCCTTTTCCTGCAGAAAAGTGTGTTAACAAAACTAGGGTCTAAGAATTCTGCTCTAGATAGCCTTTGCAGTGCACCTCACCAAATAAATCATGCATAATGGCTTTAAAATTTACATTTAAATGCATGCATCTGGTGGATGGAAGAGATTATTGCTTTTTAAGCTCAATTTTAGTACTTTGTGTAACTGAAGCATGGTTCTGTGTGTCTGGTGAAATGTCTTCATGGTGTAACTCATAAATAATAGTGTTTTATTATGTGAAAATTTGTTGTTTAACTTGTCCCCAAAGGTGATTTCTTAGAATATCTATGAGATAGGTAAAATGAACAAGTACTCCATAATCAGTAAACAGAACAAATCTTGCTGGTTCTGTCTCAGCATCCCAAATAAGTTGCTAAAGAACAACAGTAAAGGAAAGCAGACATTTTCCTTTGAGCTGGTATGCTAGACCTGGTATTGTCAATACTTTCCTAGAATAATAAATTTCTGTCCCTAGAAAATGCATATAAGCTTACATACTACATAAAAACACATATTCAAAGGGCCCTTTTTCAGGTAGTACTGCTTTTGGAGAGATTTTAAATCCAGGAGGGCATGAGTCAAAAGCAGGTGTTCTATGACTTGCTTCTCAACAGCCAGTGCATTCAGACTCCATTTCTTCTGCTGGTGACTAAGAGCCTCAGACACCCTGAGGAAAGACAGTTCTCCTTGTTTAGCCAGAAAAAGCAGTCTGGAGTAGGGTTTTCAGACTTTTATTACAGCTGCAGAATAAAGATGAGAAATCAGTGTTCCAAGTAAGTGGTTTTACAGTCACAGCACTGTAGAATCTAATGCATTATGTGCTAAAGGAGGAAAAAATGTAAGGAACAGCTAATCAGGTTAAATGTATTTCTCTTTTGGCTTTTCAGCAGAGTCTTACTTCCTGTGCTGCATTACCCTGATCAGCTCTAATATGTGCAGAACAAAAACAAATGTCAATGTACGTTGCCTCCCACCTCCCCTCCATTGTTTATACGTTGGAATTTTTTTGCTCCAGTTTTCCTGTAGACCACTGCAGGCTCCATGTCTTCCTTTGGATTAAGTGTGCTGCTGTGATTTGCATGCATGAAGAAAATCTAACTGAATTTTCCATTTTTATTGAAAATACGGAAAAAAAAATCGTTATGTATTGTCCTCTGGGAAATAACTGCAGCATTTGAGTAGTGCTTAGAATTACATCAAAGATTGCAAGTGTATGTGTGGGAGGAATGGCATAGCTATGCTTTAGAAAAATTACTTGGTTTGAGAGTATTTTGTATTGCTTTTTTATAATGTTTGAACTACCACATTGCTATTTGCTTTTGACGGAGGATGTTAGCTTTCAAAATGAAGATTTTTACCAGTTAAGCATAATACGTATTTAATTACCTACTTTCCCAGTTTTTGTACTATTTTAACCCATTTGTGTATTTGCAGTGGCAATATGTTTTTCTGTTTTAAAGAAAAATTTATCTGCTGGTAATCTATATGGCTTTATGCCATGAAAAGGATATTTGCTCCTTTTATTTAATGCAGGAAGACAAGTAGTCCTTTTGCTTTTCACTCATAGAATTCTGAAGCTTGTTTAGGTGGTGTAAGGAGAAGTCTTACTGGTTTTGTGTCTACTTAAGTAATCCATTAAATGCTCGCTGCTGTTTAGGAGGAAAAATACGTTGATGTTGAAAACTGCAGCTTTACTAAAAGTAATATCAGCAGGAATGTGAAAAGAGGGATTAAGTGATTTAAACACCCACATTTTTAAAACACTCAGAAATAATAATTTCCAAGTGTTGACCCCTATATGATGTGAGATCCCATTATTTCCAGATGAATATATATTGCTTCTGTCACCTGGGGAATGTTGCTTCATTTTTTGCTTTTTCTCCCACATACATTGTTGTGTTATTCTGTTCACATTCTCACTTTTGCAAATTCCAACTGTCCCATTTTTAACCCTTGTCATTGGCTGGAGCCAAGTCTTAGTTGGTCTTCTAAAGCACTGTAACTTACACAGTTGTACTGTCTGAGAGTCCTTGTAACCCCTGAACCTCTTGGCTGATTTTAGACAGCAGTGAGAGCTGTTTTAAGTTGCTGTATGTTTTATGAAAATGAGTGGCCCATTTAAAGGCAAGTGATCATTAAATCTCTTGAACAGGAAGGAGTACAAGTATGACCTCAGCTAATATTAAACATCAGAGAACTGGGGATGGGACGAGAGGAGTTACAAGTGCTTTGATGAAAGGAGGAAGTAAGCTAATGTTGGTACTTACCTTTTTATTTGATATCAGAATTCCAGTTAGAAAGCAAAATCCTGTAAAGTCAGGCTTTGTGCTTCCTCTTCAGTTGGTTGCTTCTTTTTGAGGTGGTAAGGATTAGTGAAGTGGTTCTTTCCTCATCTGCTTTTGTGTAGGAATTAGCAACAACTAAAAAATATCTGTTGGTATTTTTTCTTTCTGGTAGGCATTTGATACTGAGGAATAAGAGACTCACAATATGAGGTTCCTGAGCAGTTTGCATGTTTCTCTTTGTCTTCAGTGACATTGAAGGAAAGGTGCTATCATGGATACTGGTGAGAAAGTGATTAGATTGTCATCTTTGTTCTTTTGCTCTTGCTCTTACTTTCAGGAATTTGAATTCTGTGAGAAGGCCTTAATTGTAATGAACACTCCCAGCATTGACTTTATTGTGCACAGAACCCATCATCAGGTTTGGTTTTGCACAGACAATGGATATCTCCAGTTTGGTTTTCCAGGATGTGTGCTGAGAAGTGAAGGAGAGGAGATGATTAACCATTGATGAGTCTAATAAAATGCATTCCTGTTACAATGGCAGCAGCCAGAATGTGGTGCTTGAGGAAGTGGGGGTGAGTGGTAACTGCTCTCTGAGGCTGTGAAACACGTCCCGCCTAGAGTCACTTCTGGGTCCATATGCTTGTGTGAAGTTTTATGGCCTTGAGAATCTGCAGGTTTTTCTAATGTGTTGTTATTATTTAGCTTTTCATGTGGGTTACCAGTACCAAAACATTATTAGCTTTATTTGTTATAGAAAATTCAGAGTTAAATGCAACAAATATCTGAGGAAAAGTTGAAGTACAATTTAAGGTGGGAAGAAGTGGAACAAAAGTAGCTGAACCAATTCTGTTAGTAAATGAATGCCAAATAGGGAAGCTGTTGCTCTTTCTCTCTCTTCCTGCACACGTATGTGTCCTGCCCTCTGCATCAGGTTGGTTCTTCTGCCAAACCCCACAGTGTCAGGTCAGTAGTCAGCTCACTGGGAAGCAGAAAGATTTCTAGTTTTGAGGTTTTGTGTGCGCTGGGGAGAGGGGGTGGTCATGTTTGTGTCATGTGTCTTTTTCACGTCTGTCCCTCCCTGCTCTTAGTTTATTTTTTAGTCATGTTTATGAGTTGAATTGACTTTCTGGAGGAGCCAAATGAACCCCAGAAATGGCTCAAAGTAGGCAGCAGGAGCTCAGGTCCTGGAATGTGACAGAAGGAGAATGGAGCATTTTGTGGTCCTTTGATGAATTGTTAATTGGTTCAAGCTGTGTTGTGCAACTTTACCCTACCTAAACCCAAGGAAATTGAGCAACATTTTGAGAAATTTCTGGATTCTGAATAGGTTTTTATTTTGATTATTAAATCGACTTTAACAGGGTAGGATCCTGCTACTCTTAGATNGGTTTGGTTTGGTTTGGTTTGGTTTTTTTTTGTTTATTTGCAGTTTAATTATAGCTTGCATATAAGTAACACTGTATCTGCAAATGCTTAATGAGCAATTAGGCTTCACTAAGCCCACTGTACAGAATGTTATTTTTTGTGACTGTTCTTGCCAGTGCTTCTTATTGCCTTAGTATTTTGCACTTCATAGATCTCATAACTTAATATTAATCACTATAGTAAGAAATGGGAGAGAGCATGATGGGACTGTGTTTTTACAGGAGAAGTGAAGCGCACAATCTCAGATGGAAACTGTGAAAATGTTCGTTTCCCTACAAATAACTTTTGAGTAAACTGACATAGATTTTAAAACATAATAATTATTTTTTTAGACCATACCATGTACTGATCTACTGAAGCTTGTTTCTGAAGTTAAGGAAGTTTGGCTTCCTTTTTGAGACCTTTGATATTCAAGAGTGGGTGTTTTATTGCTCCCCTGAGATAAATTCTTTAGAAAAATTGACGGGGGAGAGGAAAAAAACCATGACAACCTTTTTAGTTCATTGTATGACCATGAATTAACTTGGAGTTAAGGAATAATTTTGGAGGTATTGCATAGTTATTTTTTGTTCATTACCCTGTCTTTAAAATGAGAATATTTGGTTTGGGGAGAAATATTTAAAGTTTGTGTTTTAAGTTATTTACTAAGTTGATTTTTCAGCTGGAGAGAAAAAGAAAGAATGATGAAGACTTTTAAGTCCTAATCAAAGCAATCTCAGTTAGGATTTATCTGGTGAGGAAGAGCTTGTAATATGTTATTAGAAATTATGATTTATTTTTATTTTTATTTATTTTTTTCTTCCCCCCAGGTGATTCATGGCAGGGGACGTGGAAGGGTTTAGCTCCTCCATCCACGACACCAGTGTCTCTGCAGGATTCAGAGCACTGTATGAGGAGGGATTGCTTCTTGATGTCACACTTGTCATTGAAGACCACCAATTTCAGGCCCATAAAGCACTGCTTGCCACCCAGAGTGATTACTTCAGGATTATGTTCACAGCAGACATGCGAGAACGAGATCAGGACAAAATCCATTTGAAAGGCCTGACAGCTACAGGCTTCAGTCATGTCCTCCAATTCATGTACTATGGAACTATTGAACTGAGTATGAACACTGTTCATGAAATCCTTCAGGCTGCCATGTATGTCCAGCTTATAGAAGTGGTAAAGTTTTGTTGCTCTTTTCTCTTAGCTAAAATCTGCTTAGAAAACTGTGCAGAAATTATGAGACTTCTGGATGATTTTGGTGTAAACATCGAAGGAGTCAGGGAAAAATTGGATTCCTTTCTACTAGAGAATTTTGTGCCACTCATGTCCAGACCTGACTTTCTTTCATACCTGAGCTTTGAGAAGCTCATGTCTTACTTGGATAATGATCATCTGAGCAGGTTTCCAGAGATAGAGCTGTATGAAGCTGTTCAGGCCTGGCTACGCCATGATAGAAGACGCTGGAGACATACGGACACCATCATTCAGAACATCAGGTTTTGTTTGATGACACCATCCAGTGTTTTTGAGAAGGTTGGTGCATTTGAAAAGCAATAGGCAGGATTCATCATTTAGCTAGGGCAGCATGCCATTAAATAGGTAAGATTCTGGAAGCTATGAGAAGGAACAAAATGATAGCATTTTTTTTTCTAATAAAGAAAAGCATAGAAGTGCTTTCAAACATCTAGAAGTGTTGTCTTTGGTTATTAGACAATAATACCTGCAGTGGCTGGAGAACAGGTATGTTTGCAGAACATGTTTATATGTGACTTCATATGGAAAAGACCTTTTCGAGTAAGGTCACTTGTATCTAGTTTGATTTCAAACGTTCTTATCTTTTTTGTGCAAGTTGCTTCTTGCTTTCCAGAGGCTTTAGACCTGCACATAATATGCAGAGGGTATGTTATGATGATTGTTATCAATATAATCAAAAATAGTGACTGTAGATCTTATGTGGCTTAAGTACAGGGGAGGGTTATTTACAAATGAAATGTAGCATCTGCTCTGAAATCTTCAGAGTGCTGTTGTTGTATCTTCAGTGCTTGTGCAATTACACAGCAGTTAGAAGTAAGCCCTGATCCTGCAAAGTTAAACATACACTTGGTTGTACACAAGACATAATACAATCAAAAATTTTTGGTATAAAATGTAATGAATTTACTTTAAATATCAGAGGATTCTTTGTAACAGGTGATCTTATAATTCAATGTATTTCATTGTATGTAGTAAGAGTTAAAGGAGAACTTGCCTTTTCTACTTTTCTGTTGAAGAACAGAAAAAAAATTGTTTTCTAGTTCTTGAGAATCTCTGAATATTTGTTAACAGTAGAAGATTACATACTTTGTAAGCAGTTCTCTTACAGGCCAGTAACAGTGTTCAGGTTAGGAATTACTTATCTGTGCTGTTTTAACAATGTTAATTTTGTGTTACAAGATACAACTTCAACTTCTGTGTTTTTCACCTCTGAGCAAATTAATAGGAGTTCAGACCCCATGTTTTTGTTGTACTTCTTACAACTTAATCTCCCATATATTTTTACTTTAGTATTTAGTGAATACTCAGACAAGGTTGTATTAGTTTTGGTGGTTTTAAGGGCCACTGGATCATCCAAGCAGTAATTCTTATACTTATTTGTATTTCAAATTATAAGAGCTATGAACTACTTCAGAGTAATGAATTTTAATATTTTGGATTTTTTTGTGTGTGAACTGAGTATAGGAAGTAATAATACATAAAACATATTAATTATGCCATATTGGACTATAGACATATTTTAGAACACTGATGTAATGCTTATATTGGGTTAAAACATTTTTAACTAGTAAGAGCTGAACTCTGCAGGATACTGTGTAGTGTCTTGTTTTAAGTAGCACTTCTGCCATATTATTACATCATTTAAACCCTTCAGTAATAAAACCTACAGAATTCACAACTTGTCTTTTTAGAGGTTAATCTAATACGACAGGATTTGGGTGAGTCTGCTTCAGCTGTATGAGTTTTGGGGATGCAAGCTCAAGCATCAAGCTCTCTTCAGTTTAATTTCTGTAAGTGCAAGTGAAAATGTATGTTGGCCTTCAGCATTATATTTGGGTATAACTTCTGGAGTTGGTTTTGATATTGTTGGTATAAATTGTGCATACAGTGCTTCTCATATTTTATCTTGACAGCTACCAAATGGCCCAATAGGCACAACTTCAGGAGAGAAGTTGTTTTCAGCATGTCAGGTTCTATACCTACATGTAACAGCTTTATCTGGTAATACCCTTTCTGTTAATTGTCTGTGGGAGCAGAGAAAAGCCAGTGCAGATTATGGAGTGAGACAGCTCAGCAGAGGAAAGCAGAGCTAATTATGTCATTTCTTACTGCAGCTAGGAATGCATTGATGTTTTGCCCTGGCTAGAGAGTATTAAGTTATCCAGCAGGACAAATGACAAAGGACAACTGTAGTTGGAGCCAACATCAGAATATAGAACACTTTATTTTTTAATAAAAGAGCATGTCTGTTCACTATTCTGGCAGTAACTCAGGGAGAGCCTCTTTCTTCTCTGTGTGAAATGGGGAAATAGTGGTAAAACTCCCTTTTTTGGAGATCCACAAACAGAATCCATCCTTTTCCTGAAGCCAGCACATACTAAATGCATGAATGTGCCAAACATTCTGAGGTTGACTCTTCCAGTTCACCAAACTCCGTATTTGCTCTACCCTGGCTGGCTTGTCATGTACTTTTTGTGTAATCTTTCTAATACGCATTTCTCAGATGCCTGTCACTGTAGGATATAAATGACTTATATAACTTAACTTTGGAAGTCATGGTAAGGATATTTTTGTCCTCTTAGGCCATTCTGTTCCTTACAACATTTTTTTGGAGAGGTGTACAATTTAAAAATTGTATCAGTGAGTCTAGATTAATACTTGGAGGCTGATGTCCATTAAGAGTGCAAAGTGAAGGTGCAGTGTGTTTGCTTACTGCAAACTGTCCTGGAAGAATGGCTTCTGAACTAAGAGTAGGTACTCCTTTTACTCCTCAGCCCTTAAAGTACACGCAGATGTATGGAGAAAATTGAAAGATAAATCAAGTAAGGATTTAGAGGATAGTTAGAAAGTAAAGGCAAAATGTTTGGGGAAAAACACAAGTTTCACTATCCACGCTGTGCTTTCCTATTTTAAGAAACGTATTCATGGCTCTGTAAGTCTTGAAGAAGTTTGGAGATAGAAGTTGGAGTGCCTTTCACCTGGATCACTGAGTTAATCTCTGTGTTACTGGAGGCAACTATGTCATGATTTCACTGAAATAATGATTTCACTGTTTAAGCTCCATTTAGTTTCTTTGTACTACTCAGATTGAAACGTTGTTTCAAAATCTGTCCTTAAAACCCAAGGGGGTTTTTACGTCCAGTCTGTAAGGTTTGTTATGACTAGCCCATACTGATTAATTAATTGCCAGTTTAAGTCAAAAATTTACTAATCACTAGGTTCATCAGCTTCTGCTGTACAGGTAGAACGAATAGCACATTATCTTTGAATATCTGCTGTCCTGTTTGTAGAAAATAGTAATTTTTGAGAAGATGTCATTGTAATTTTATGTTACTGTGACTTTACCTTTCATAAATGTGTTGAATTTCTTTTTTTTCCCATTTACCTCCATGTCTAGTAGTAGATATGTATCTACTTACACAACTTTGTTTGCTAAAGTGTAGAATAAGAAGTGTGGGTGAAGTTAGGGGTCCCTCTTATTGTAAATAGGTGCTGTGCTTAATATTTTTGGCTGTTAAGGTTACTGTTGATTTGAATAGATTTGCTAGCAGTATTTATCACATGCTGAGCTTCTTAATTGTGGCATATAGATTGACTCCACTCTGATTTGGGAGATTATATTGAGTTAGACTTCATCTTGACTTTGACAATTTCTCTTTCCAGTTTCTAAAAAGGAACAGCTGAGTAATCAATTTGAGGGCATTGTCCTTGCTGTGCCTTCCTATGGTTAGGCTGAAAACACTTAAGTGACTTCTATTCTTGCAGAATAGCCCTTCAAAGCCCTTCACTGGTACTCAGCAATTCTCATACCAGCTTATTGTGATTAGCATATGGCCAGAGATAAGTAGATGTGACAATAATAAGGATCGTTATTAGTGGAGTTGATGGATNTTTGGAGTAAGAATTTGGTCTTTAGAAGTGTGATACAGGTACCATCATTGTTCATTGGAAAGGTGGAGCATTGCTTCTGTACTCGTAGGAGATGAATTGCACCACACATTCAGAATTGGCAGGCTTAAAAAACTTAAGCACAATAAGTTAGAATCTGTTCTCTGTTTTCATGACTAGAGATGATAAAGTGACATTATGAGCCAGTGAGATTTTCCTGTGCTTTTGTTTTTGTTTGTCTTTGGTTTTTTTTTACCAGTTCTACAGAAGGAAGCAAGTTAATACCCACCCCATATAATAACACACTGAAATTTAGTTACCAGGTACACAAATAATAGCTGTTTAGTTTGGGCAGTTCAAAACAACCCTTTCTTTCTGGTTTTGAAAGCTTTTTCTTATAAACCTAAGTAACAAGAATACAAATAGAGCAGTAGCTGTAAATGGTTGTATGAGGACAGTTTTTTTTAAAAGGCTATATACTGAAGTCAAATGTGTTACAGAACATTTACCTTAAATTTCATTGCTCTTCCTGTAGCTTATTAATTAGCGTAATTGTTTTTGGGGGGGAAGGTTGATGAACATAATGTGGGATACAGCCGATCTTTTGTGGGATAACTTTTCAAATTACAAATTAATGGGTTAATATTTTGTTTTACTTCTTCATATAATATAAATGGAAGATTTGGAGATTTCCATAGCTGCTACAACTAGAAAAGTATGCATTCAATACAGCAGAAAAATAGGCAATGAATGATCACTGCATTAATTTGGAAAGCCAGCATTTTTTATGCAGTGTTTCACTGATTTGAAGTAAAGAAGGGAAAATGCATTAAAGCTCAAATTTACTGTGACT
Source organism: Buphagus erythrorhynchus (assembly GCA_013400855.1). NCBI lineage: Eukaryota > Metazoa > Chordata > Aves > Passeriformes > Sturnidae > Buphagus > Buphagus erythrorhynchus. Next base: position 1,214 of record VZTT01042791.1, on the reverse strand, counting down.
GGAGGGATGCCCTAGGGGACAAGTAGAGGGGTGGATGTTTTTAATTATTTTTATATCTTTTATTATGGAATAATACATTTGATTTTGTTTATGCTGTTTTCAGTCTGTGTAGCTGAAAGTCTGATTGTGAACCACTGGTAGTTCATACATTGAGGTAGTTCCCATTCTCCATCTCTGGAGATCTTACATTAGGCTATGTCCCAGCATAACCTCTTTAAGAAGGTTTTCTCCAAAAAATTAAAGAAAGAATTGGAAAGAATGTAGAAAAAAAAAATCACATGAGCAAAGCTTTAGTACTTGGATTAAATTCCTTTCCAGTATGACTGGGGTTGATAAGGAAGTCCAACGTAAAATGCCTTTGAGACCCTTAAGCAAGATAACAGAACAGTTTGAAGAAAAACTTAAAAAATGTTTTGAAGCATTTATATATTTTTATCAATTCAGAGTTAATGATGTACTCTTTAGGAATGCACATTTTTTTTACTTCAGGGTTCGTGACAATTGCTGTATATTTCCATCTGTTTTGCCAAAATCCGTGTGTTCTGTTTGAGTGTTGGTAATTATGGACACATTCCTTCCAGAGCTTCTCCATTTGAACATAACAGGAAAACAGGAAAATTAGTCTGTTGATAAGCACTTTGATATTTGCTTATCAACTTCTTGTTGCTACTTAACGGGTAGTGGCAGAGCCTACTTCTGAAAGCTGAGGGGGCTTTCCTTCTGCATGTTTTGGGTGTCAGATAGAAATTCCTGCAAAAGTCCATGGGCTTTCATCTGNTTTAATGCTTCTCTTTTTTGATTATATATACAAGTAAAGAAAATGACTCTAAAATTATTTGAAAGTATAGGCAGAGGGTTTTTCTTACTAGGGACTGAACAGGGCTTTCAAATAGTTCTGGAACATTTCATAATGTTCATAATGTGTGTCTGAAAGTAGGTCAAATGACCTACATTTGCTTTGTTTTCATTTGCATCAAGCAAGCGTGAGCAGTCTGTACTTTCCTGTAGGATCCTACAGATCCTAACATTCATCTTAGACTATCATTGAACCTCAGGAGAGGTACTGCTCCTGTATGGCAGAGGTTATGCTGGTGAAAGGTGGATGGCTAAAAACAGGAATGTTTTTCCTTGACAGCCAAGTCTAGGAATGTTCCAATTACCTTTTCTTTACCAGAAGTGAGGTAGTAGATCACTCTTGTTTTGCAGGATTTTTT
>VZTT01042790.1:11956-24191 GCA_013400855.1 Buphagus erythrorhynchus | reverse complement strand
ATCTTTTCAGCACAGTGGTTTTATACAATGTATTTTCACTACAAATTAAAGAATTTTAATCTGAAATAGATTTTGCTATTTTGGAGATGTGCTATTTAATTTGCTACTCCTAAAAAGTGAGATACAATTATGCAGACACCAGTTTACTTTCAGTAAAAACATGACCCTGTATTTATTAAAATAGCATATTAACCTTGCCAAATAAAGGTTACCAATTGTTTGAGGAAAATTTTCTTTTAAGAGACAAGTTCTTAGGTAGGCTTAACTATAGTTTTTGCTATATTTGCTAGTAGCAATTCCTGTAGAATGTTACACACAACAAAAACTGGTTGTTTTTTAACTTAAAAAGTACTTGATAGAATCTGAATACAGTGTGGTCACAGTTATTATTGCCAGCAGATTAGTGAGCATTTAAAATTTCCTACAGCCTGCTCAATCACATGAATATTTTTGGCATACATTTCATGCCAGGAAGTTTACAAAGGGAAACCATCTGACATATTGTGCTCAAAAAAATACAGATCATGTTTCTAAGATACTAAAAACAAAATTGAATTTTGCACACAACTCAAATTTGTTTAACATACCACATCAGTGATGTTTAGTATTTTTCTTGTCATTGCTTCTTTGTCATGGTGTGGAGTTGGAGTAAACCAGAGCTTCTGGAATGTCTCATTTACTAATTTCTGAAGGAAAACAAAATATTAGCAGAAATAAATAAACTTACATTGTCACATAAGTATTATTTCTAACACATCCATACAACAGATGTACTGATAATCTGTGCCTTTTCATAAGGAATTATGCCACTTAAATGAGACTGTAGTAGGAAATGTTATCTGAGACAGACCCATATCTACCAATACAGGACTTATACGGATCTCATGTCAAACTTCAGCAAAATGAAACAATGGGAACTGATGCTACAGAAAATAAAGTTACCACCTTCCTGCATTAATTAGTATTCCTCAGAAAAACACAGCTGGGAAGCTGAGAACTGAGCAAACAATCCTTACAGCAGACCTGCAGCAGCAGTGGTAGGTTCTTTTAGTTTACAAAACAGCAGTGACAAGGTGGGAAAAGAGAGAGAAGCCAAGTCTCTACACTCAAATATAGGAAGTATGTTACCTCCAAAATTTTTTGAATGGAGAAAAATATAGAACAGAATGCAAGTGAACAAACATTATTCCAAAATTACTTCTCATTCATGGAATTGTTAAAAACACATTGAAGTTTATGCCTCATTTTTTCTTACTGTTAAAAAGGTAAGAAGAAGGAGGGGAGAGAATATGATAATCCTCCCTTTACAGCAGCACTCTGGCTCTAGCTGTTCATCTATTGTTGATTAGGAGTCTTCTCAGAAAGTCACTTTACATTAACATACTCAAGAGGGTAAAAATACCTGCTGCAGCTTTAAAGCTTTCAAATTTTATTGAAAGTGTGATACAAAATTATTACAAGTGTGTCCCTAATTACTCAACAATTTTTTTTTGTAAAATTAAACAAAATAATCATTGTCAGCTTTATTAGGTGACAATTATATTAGGTTTGTGCCCTTCTGCAAATACACGCTGCACAAAAGGTAGAGTATGAGCAAATAAGCAACATTTCAGGGGCAATAACTGGTCCACTGAACATTCAGAATGAATACAAAATTAGCACAGATTAATACTTATTAACTTTAATAATTATATATGCCATATATTAATGTCAACAGTTAATTTTTACTTAAAACTTATTGATTTGCAGAAATGGAAGTTTTATATGCCAATTTTACTTCTTAGAAAAGAGAAGCACCAGAGAAAATACTTGCAAGAAGAAAAAAAAAATCTCCGGAAAATATTTAAGTATTCTGATTGTCATCAAGAAGTTAGAGAAAACAGGACAGAAAAGACAGAGAAGTCAGAGAATAACAGAAAGCTAAAATATCAGCTCTTAAAAATTCGTAAGTCATAAATATGACAAAGGAGAAATGAAATACTTTTTTTATTTTGTCAAAACAGGGAAACACTAAAGCAACTATATGAAAATTCTGAAGGATATGTTTTATTCTACCTTAATGCCTTCTTCATCATTGACTCTCCGAATCATTTTCACACACATTTCTGTAATTTTGGGAAAGGTTGGTTGTTCAATGCAGATATCTCTAAGTATTTTTATTACTCTTTTTCTGACACTGATGCCAGTATCCTGTGAAAAGAATGACACTCTTGAAAACAAATCAGAAACATTAATTTATGTTCTTTATGAATTAATATTTGAAGATCACTCAATTTTACTTGCAAAATTTATTTAAAAATGGCAACTAAAATCTTCTGGAATGCATTCATACAAAAGTTCAGCATAACTTGTTCTAAAGGCTCTGGCTGAGTCCCCAGAATGCTGAAACATTTTCTCCATCTATACCCTCACATCTAAGAACTCATGATGTTGCAAATGGATAATTCACTTCTTAACTCAAGAACTTACAAGCCAGATGTGGTGATGCTTTAGCTACTTTATTGGAACACACAAGATTCCCTATAGATTTGGAGAGTAATACTTTAAGCCTTTACATAAAGCTTATGGATAAGATATATGCAAGGCAGTTGTTTCCATTTTACTAGGCTTCATCTAAGGAGACAGATGAGGAGCTTCACTTCGTATCACCTTACTCAAAATCTGTTGATTTTGAATGTCATGTTTAACTTCTTTATGTAGTACTGTATGCACACGACCTACTTATCTCCAAAAACCTTCACAAACTTGTTTTATCATGTAACTATTGCAAATGTGTAGTAATGTGTTGACTAAAGTCCTGACATGAATACTATAAGTTAATGTTATCTGAGTTAAATTAATGTTGAACACCTAGACAAAAAACCCACTTTTTTGTAAAAAAATGAATAAAGCTTTCAAAACGGTAAAAATAGCACAGAGAAGCTGCCCTCAATAATCCATATTTCAGACTTCAAATATACAGCAAAATTCCTTATTTCACCTTGTCCTGGTTAAAGCTAGGGTAGAGTTAACTTCTTCTAGTAGCTGTTACAGTGCTGTGTTTTGGATTTAGAATGAGAATGGTGTTGATAACACACTGATGTTTTGGTTTTGGCTAAGTTGTGTTCATCCTAAGTGAAGGACTTTTTTTTTCCCTCCTTGTCTCATGTTCTGCCAATGAGGAGGTAGGCAAAAGAAACTGGGAAGGAGTATGCCAGGACAGGTGACCTGAACTGGCCAAAGGGATACTCCACACCACAGAATGTCATGCCTGGTATATAAACAGGGGAGAGTTATCAGAAAGCATAGCCAATCTAGGTTTGGGAATGGGACTCTGGCATAGGTCAGCAGATGGTGAGCAATTGCATTATGCATCGATGGTTTGTTCCCTTTTTATTATCATTATTTATAATTTTTATTGTGTTTTACTTTATTTTCAATTATCATATATTCTTATTTCAACATGTAAATTTTACTGCAATCCTTCTGCTCATTCCACCAGGGTGGGGGTAAGAGATGCAGGGATTGAGTGAGCAGCTATATGGTGTGTGCTAAACTTCTATTTGGGCTTAAACCATGACACAGTGAATTTGAGCACTAATAATGGAATCAAAAGGAATATAGCCCTTGTCCTGATGCAGTACATCTTTCTGTAGAAGTTCACCTTTCAACATAATAAAGCCTCCCTAGAAGCAAGCTGTGCATTTTACAAGGCTGTCCTTAAAAGCATGACGGCTCACCATTAAAACAATTCCAATTTATTATATAGGCTCAATTAAAAGCCAATTTTTTGATGCCACTTATTTTACTATAAATATCATAATAAATACTGTACCAATATTCTTTCAATCAGCATATCGTAATACTGCTCAGCAAGCTGAGGACGACAGAGCACAAATCGTCCAAGCAGCTCCACAGCTGCTTCTCGTACACTAGTGGAGTTATCCATTAGCCGTCCATGAACTCCTCGCTGCATATCCAGCTAAAAACACAAATGAAACAAAGATTCAGAATAAGAAATAAAGATTTATTTTAAGAGTGGTACGTGCGTGGTAGATATTTTCTTTTTTACCCTGGCTAGAATACTGGGGTCTACAGCAACAACCTCAGACAAACACTTCATGGCTTTTGTTCGAACAGCAATTGCATTTTCACCAAGAACACGCAGAATCTAGAAGACAACAAAAACAAAGATTCCATTGTTTTGGGAAGGTACTAAATAATAATTGAGAGCAAAATTCAACGGAATAACATACAAATAATATTACTAAAATAGTAATAACTAAAAGCTAAGTTTATCTTCTCAGAGAATAAAAAGGTGCATGTAAGTGATGTTTCAAGGCACTGAAAACTGAATATGGATATTTACTATGATTTGCTACTTCTCTAAAATGGGTTATAAGGCTCTGAATTTTAAATGCTACTTGTGTCATTCAGTTGTGGCTTTCACCATGCTTCTTTTAACAGTAGACTTGGATATGGGCACTCTAAGAATGGCTTTGTATGCAGATCAATTTAAGTAGCGCAAACTAAACTAGTACTGCATTTCAAACGTATCACTGCGCCAGTGTTAGTGCTCCTCTCCCAGCAAAAGCAAGAAATCACACTGGTCAAACAGCAGCTTCCAAAGTGATAGCAAAATGCACTGCAAACATCTGGCCAATCTGGCTTTTACTTTCAAATCAAATTAAGCTCAATTTCAAGAGTTAATCTTACCAAAGGAGTAAGCATTTTACAGAAGCTGTGAAAATTATTTCAACTTTTTAATGATCCTCTCACTGTGTGCATACAATGATTTTGCCATTGCCATACATGGATAAATGAAACCTAATCACTTATGCCATCAATACAGAATATAAAAGCACATAGTGTTATGATGGCCTGTAAACACCTCTGCTCAACAATGCACAGATATAGGATATGGCTGTGAAAGTGTTTGGAATCAGAATCCAGTTGTGTCTCCCTATACTAAGACTTCCAGTCACAGTTTACCTGTGTCAAATAAATATCGAAGCTCTGGGCAAACGGCCTCATAGAGGCCAAGTAGCGAACAATCAAACATGCATCTTCATAGTCCACCGTATCAGAATTCATCCTGAAAGAAATTCCATGCGTTAATCAGGTCATGTTCACAAAAAAACTAATTTAAAACATCAAATGCATGGCTAATAAAGAAGTAAGTGGTACTGAAACATACTTTAATGTACTGAACTGAGATGGAGTAGTTTTAATGATGCTGCGAAGAAACTTTTTGCGACTTTCCGCTCTATGCATGATTTGTCCTGTGGTCTCAACATCTTTTGCATGATGAGTTCCTTCAGATGAATCCTCATCCTTCTGAGATTTAATTGCTTTTTCCGTCTCCATAGTCGTATCACGGAACCACTGAGCTACATAAAACTTCCGAGAAAACTGCAGAAACAGAGCAAGATGCACAGAAAACAAAATCAACAGATACAGAAAAAGAAAATTAATGGATTTGTAATGAGATTTCGGGAATCTAATGCATCAACATTATTTTGGATAACAAGATCAACAGTATATGTTAGGGTGACAATTTAACTGAAGCATTAATATATATAATCAAAAGTAATTTTCTTCAGCACATGCTACTGAAACTATTTATATATGTTCCTGATGAAAGACAGCTGAAATTTACCACTAATGATGCATCAATTTCTGTGTTCTCATCCAGATAATCTAGTAAAGCCTTTTGCAGCTGTTGAATTTCATCATCTCCTCCTGAAACCTGTTAGAAGTAGAAAGATAGTTATAAACAAGAATATTGCACAGTCATAATTACCATCTGAAAATCTCCAAATATTTGCATATAAAAAACATATAAAAGACATATAAAAGACATATAAAAGACATTCAGTTGTTTGCATAATTGTACAGCATTAATAATTTTTAACCAATTAGTTATAAAGTAAAAAATATTAAGAGCAGAATAAGACTGGTTTTAAAACAGACTGAATGATTCGGCTCATTTTCATTTTATGATCTTGCATGAAGACCCTCGGTCACAGAAAAATAAAAAAGGGTGAAACCCAGAAAACACCTTTATTTCCTCAATATTATACTGAAACACCAAGATCCTTGCAGTTGCTGATATTACAGCAGAAAAAGGTATTACTCTTTTACCCCAAAATGAATGACTTCACGAGTTCAAAGCATGCCTACAAGACATATAATACTGATTATGTTTTTATATATATATATATATATTTTTTTTTTGTTCAATAGATTTCTAAAAACATTCTCATTGGGAAAAGTCTTGCTGCTTTTGTATCAATAATGACATAGAAACAAGAAGAAAGAGAGAGGGGTGCTCCTCTGAGCTCCCAAGTTTATCATGTATTTATCTACATCCTGTTAATGACATTTTGCATTACTGAGATAGTTTGCCCCAACTTTCCTCTATTAAAATTGAATTGTTTGGAGATATATACCAGTCATGGTGAGAGCTTCATAGTACAGAAACAGCATATCAAAAAGTACCAAAGCACATTCAGTCTTGCAATTTCTTCCCTTTCCAACATTTNGTTCAAATAAACTAGACAACCTATTTCTAAAAAAAATATACTCTATAAAATATAAAATACAAATATACTCTATAAAATATCAAATATAAAATATATAAAAAAATGTCAAAACAGAATAGATTTTCCTCTAAAATCTATTCTATGAATCATAAGTCCAAACCACAGTAGAACAGTAGAGAGCACTCAGAGTGAAGAAGAAAATATCCAACAGAAGTATTCAATTTAGCTGAAAAGAAAAATCTGTAGAGGTGTGAGCTTATTTCTGAATAGAAATAATAATTTACGTTTCTGATTTCAACAGCTACCAATGGACCTTCTTATTTTCTTGCCATTTAAACAAGAAAGTGAAGGTCAGCTGTACTATACACATTGTTCTTCTCTCACAAATTTATAAGTAACACAACAGTTTATCCTGATTGATGGTACTGTATATTATACACCTTCCACAATGCATGGATGGTACTGTCTACCATTACTGATGTTAAGTTTCCTGAGAAACTGAAAAAAAATGTTTTAGCACCAATTGCCCACAGCAATTTCATTCTTTCATTCTCTGCAGATACCAATGCCTAGCAGCTACCTGATCCTACAAAAGCCTGAATCCAAACAGAGAAATTCAGGTCACTTCTCAGGTATATATCTTTCTAGAATATTTTTCAATACCATTACCACTTTTGAGGATAAGGAAAGAGAAACAGATCCTTCTGAAATACTTCCTCACTAAGTATAATGTAAAATTGTCAGAATCACTGTCAACAGTGGAGAATTATAATCCCTTATCACACAGAAGTATAAATTATATTATGCTATGGACATAAAGATTTAACACTGAATGCTGTAGAATATTCTAATCAAAAGAAATTATGGGAAGAATCAGCCTCAAAAGGAGTAGATGACTTTTACTCTTTAATTGAATGCCTGGAAAGTATAGAAGTTTTCCTTCAATATACATCTAATGGTCATTGTAAAGTAATAGATCTGTAGTCTTTTCAGGGAAGTGGAAAGGAAATCCTGAGCAGAGTTAGTTCAGAAAGAAATGTATAGTGTCCATAAGAAAAATGCAAGTCCCCATTTGTAAAAGGACACACGAGACATGAGATTTTCTCATGTTATGTATAGAGCTCAAATATATACCCTTCTTTAGCATATGTTGCCACTCCCGCAGATTTTGAGCAGCATTAGCAGAATTCCAAATACAAACTCTCTAATGTAAGACTGTGCATGGCCTGGTTTTGGTAGTGGGGGGGCTACAGGGGTGGCTTCTGTGAGAAGCTGCCAAAAGCTTCTTCCATATCCAGCAGAGCCAATCCCTGGTGGCTCCAAAGATGGAGGTGCTGCTGGCCAAGGCTGGGCCAATTTTCTAATTGGAAATGTCTCTGTGATAACATATTTTAGAAAAAAGAACCAAAAAGTCATTGTTCAGATGTAATTATGACCAGAGCAGAGCAGGGTGAGAACATGTGAGAGGAACAGTCCTGCAGACACCAAGGTCAGTGAAGGAGGAGGGGCAGGAGCTGCTCCAGGCACTAGAACTGAGATTCCCCTGCAGCCCCTGGAGAAGCCCATGGTGAGGAGCTCTGCCCCCACAGCCCAGGGAGGTCCCCAGGGATGCAGAGATCCACCTGCAGCCCCTGGAGGAGCCCACACCAGAGCAGGTGGGTGCCTGAAGGAGCCTGTGAGCCTGTGGGAGACCTGTGGGAAGAGGCTGGAGCAGCCTGTCCTTGAAGGACTGCACCCCATGGAAGAGTGACCCACTGCTGCAGCAGTTTGAGGGGTGCTGCTGTCCATGGGATGGACTCACATGGCAGCAGTTTGCAGGGAGCTGCTGCCTGTGAGATGGAGCCATGCTGGAGAAGTCCATGGAGAACTGTCTCCTATGGGAGGGACCCCAGGGTGCAGCAGGGGAATGACTCCTCTCCCTCAGCAGTGAGAGAAGCCCCAGGTGATGAACTGACCACAGCCCCCATTCCCTGTCTCCTTGCACTGCTGGGGTAGGAGTAGAGCTGGGAAGGAGAGAGGGGTGGGAAAGGTGCTTCTAAGGATTTATTTTACTTCTCATTATCCTGCTTTGATTTTGTTAGTAATAAATTCACCTCATATCCCTAAGCTGAGCCTGTTCTGCCTGTGATGGTATTTGATGAGTCATCTCTCATGGTCCTTATCTCAAACCAAGGACCCTTCCTTATATTTTCTCTCCTCTGTGCAGCTGCAGAGGGGAGTGAGAGCAGCATGGGTGAGGGCCTGGCATCTGGCCAGCATCTAAGCAAGTTCAGTAAAAAACACCAAACCTCCCCTAAAACCTCAAATTACACCATGTAAAAACTAACCCTACAAGACTAATAGATTAACTCTTTAAAGCATGTATTTGAATGCCAAAAGCTCGGATTCCACTTTGCAATAGCAAATGCAGGTTCATATGTATTTTTAAGGCCTCTTAAGATAGAATCCAACTGTGGCTCCATTATTTCCTCACTATTGTCAGAAGAAAACTGACTAACCACTGAAATTAATTAATTAATAGGATCACTACAGAAATGGTGCAAGGAAGACATTAGTTAACAAATGTGATATGTATAAATTGTGTCTGTTTGATTCAGAAACCTAAACAGTGAATTAAGACTGATTCTCCATGTCAATTTTTCAAGTATATTTAAATATTTCAAGCATTTGAATGGATAGGTCTCCATCCTGCTGCCATGGATATCTCACACACCTGTTTGAGGATTCTGGCTAAAGATCCTTGATCCATTTTGCTAGTGACTGCATCTTTCCTCAGTCTTGCTGCTACAGTTCCAAGATAGTCAAGTGATGCAACTCTTAATGCCATTTCTGTAGATTTGTTACTGAACTGGTGAACCTAAGAAAAGCAGAACAGACATTAAAAAATAGTTATTTATGCCACAGAGATTCTTCTTACAAAAGACTGCTTTACCTTATTAAAATTTCCACCTGCAAAAACTTTCATACTGCAAAAAATTATGTAATTTACTATTACATCACACATATATTACTTATTTTATATTAATGTTTCTTTTTTATTAGGTCTCTCTCGCTCTACAAATACATCTGTCAGAGATTTTTTAATACATATTTTCATTAAACAAACCGTCCAACTAGCATAGCGATCTCCAACAGCAGAGATTTTAAGCACCATAATGCTACCTTCTCATTATTCACATAAAGCTACATTTTACCAAGAACAGGACCATATAATATTTTTTCAAGAGGCTGGTCAAATTACTGTGTAATTACATTATAATACTGACGAGCAACACTAAAAAAACACTCTAACAAAACTAGTCCCATTCTGGAAAATGTCATAAGCATTTGCTGTAGTTGTAAATAACCAAAACACTGGGCTGGTTTCTGGTTCTGTGCTAAGGGAATAGTCCAGAGAACATACTTAATATGTATAATTACAGCTATCAGGCTGACTTTACTCCAAATAAATATATACACTTACTAGATGCTATGAAATGACACTTTTTAATGTTGAAAATGTAATCAAATAGTGGAACTGGACTTCCATGAGAAAATATACAATTTTTAACAAGTTCCATATGAATGATTCTCTAACCAAAATTTTATTATGTATGTATTGCATAGCAGTGATACATGCAATGAAATCCTTATATGCTGCATGTGTGCCAACAATCAGAAAGCACTCCTACAGTAGTTTCAGAAGAAATAAACAAGTCTTCATTGTAATGAGAAATGAATTAATATAGTTAAAAACAAGAATCCCTTACCAATAGCCTTCCTAGTAAGCTAAGTAGCAACTCTGCAGCTGGCCATTCTGGTTTATTGACTGTTGAAAGTAGATCTTGAATAAAGTTCTCAAACAGTGGCCTGTAATCTTCTTCCCCTTGTTTACTGCCACACCTGTTAACAAGAAGACACTTTTTGTAAGAGAATTTAACAGCCATATAAGGTTTCTTCTGATATAAACAAAAATAATCCTATGTTTAATCAGAAAAAACAGTTTAATGCAATTCCAAGAAAATAAATCTGAAATACTAGCAGAAAATTTGTTTTATTCATTTGCAGAGAAATAATTTAAACAGTTATCTCTTCAAGTTGTACTGGAAATAAAGCAGTTAATCCATGGCAGGATAATTTTGTTTCTAAAATTTTTATTTTTATTTTTGTTTTTAAAAATTATTTATTTACTTTTTTAATAAATAAAATGTTTGCATTTTTGAGAGATCACTCATCAAAGTCTGCATTAACTTGGATAGAATTATAAATATGAAGCTAGAGTAGGATATTTAAGAGTTGGTATGTTTATATTCTTTTAGCTTCATTTTGTTTATCTGATAGTGATAACACATCTCAGTATTATGCTTCATAAATGTTACCATCAGAATGCCAAAAAAACCACCAACCAACTAACCAACCAGCCAAACCCACAAAAAACCCACCAAAAGTTAACATACCTGATACTTTTTGACATCTATATATCATCCCTAGTTTAACATCAGAAGCATGCAATTGCTAAATGGCGTATTAAATACCTTTTCAGCTTTAAGTGTAGAAATGAATACAGTAAAAACTTAAAAGACTTGATCTTTGAAATCCTGTGGTTAATTCAGGTACTTTTTTATTCCTTTTTGAGCTATTGACACTCCTAACTTTAGCTCAATGAAAGTAATTTTTAGGTTTTTATATCTGATGGCTGAATCAGCATGGTTTCACCACGTAAACATCTGTTCAGCCTTCTCTTCCAGGCTTCAGATAAATAAGAGACCCAAAATAAAGGAATCCTTCATGAACTGTGAGACAGCTTCTTAAATGTATGAAGAACACTCTGCAGAATTTCTCTTCTATAAACATTTTTGTCTAGGCAAGAAGCTCTCTTGGCCATCTATAAAATACATTATTATAAATAACTTTATGGATAGGTATTTATCACTGTTCAGTGGTCAGATTTAGAGTTGAGTTTATAATGCACAAAAGAATGCAACAGTACTTACTTTTTAAGAAAAATTGAAAGGAAGTTTTGTGCTGTTCTCATAGCTGTTTCATACGAGTTAGTAATAAGCACATCTTGATCCACCTAAAAATAACAAGATACATTTGTCTATTATCTTAGCATAGATCTATAATTTCTAAATCTGTATTTCTCATGCATCAAAAAATTACAGCAGACATAAAATTACAATGCTTGATTATTAGAGCACTGTAATAATGTATTATACCTACGAACACCTATTCACAAATTACCTAAGTGATTTCTGCACACACACAAAAAAAAAGGCTTTTAAAAACATCTTACTTTCTTGTTTGACTCTTCCTCTGAATTAGAATCCTTTTCTGCTGATGGTAAGTGCACCACACACTGAATAAGTTGCAGAACTAGTGCTGTTACCATCTGAATGTACATAGGCTCTCCATCAGTGTCACTGCTGTTTAACCTGTTAATAAGAAAAGACAGTATTAACACTAAAAGTAAAAAAAAAGGACAAAACACAAGAAAAATTTTTGCTCCTAAGTAGTATCTTCCAAAAATTATTACCACAGCTAGAAACCTACATTCTAGACATTTATCTATTAATTTGCTTCTTTTTATGCAGTGTATCATTTTACCTAACAAAACCAGTAAGTATTGTTCTTGTACAGAAGAGGTGAAGTGAAACAGCACACAGTTCATTGGCTGAAACAGCTAAAGGAATATTTAATAAAACAAACACCTGCCTGCTAAAATACTTAAT
>VZTT01042785.1:27557-94443 GCA_013400855.1 Buphagus erythrorhynchus | reverse complement strand
AGCACTTCAAGCTAACAAACTAAAAATGGAACCCTATCTCTCTCTTTACAAGGCCTTTTAAGGATAAACACTCCAATTAAGAAATTACACCTAAATTATTTTTACTTTTAACCCAATAACCAACCACCAGTGGCCCACAATGCAGACTTTTGTATCCAATTACATAATAGCACCTAGACCCATGAAGAAGAAGGTGAAGAAGAAGGACAAACCTCTGCCCTAAAACCTCCATCTTGCTTTATCCATATTACTTTAAAGTCTAAGTTTTCCATCACGTGATATTACACACTTCTATTCAAACTACACACCCATAATCCCAGTTCTGTCATTCAATTTTTTGAAGCCTTCTCAACAGTCTCTGGTCAAATGCAGCATTCTCTTGGGGGTCAGTGCCTGTCAGCACAGAAAGTCTAAAATTCTCAGTGACCAGGGTTCCAACATTTCCCCCTCCTGTCTCAATCATTAACACTGCTTTGACAGTTTTGTTAAACTTCTGTTGGATATACCGGAGTAGACAAGGTACAAATATCATTATAACTCTGATGACAATCAACACATACATCTGTATTTTCAGAAGTTTTTCTACAATGGTGTAAGGCTCAGTTAATTAAATAGATTATTTATTTCTGTTGGAAAAATATCTGATGATTGGTGGATTCAGTTCTGTAAAAGAGCTGTTTAAAAAATTTAAAACATACAGCGCTTTGTTCAAGCGCATTTGAGGTGTAGCCTTTGCCTCCTCTCTTTTTTGTTAATTTAAAAGGGATTTTAAAGTGTGGCATGTTTTTTTAATGATTGCTTGACTTGTGGGAGAGTAAGGGATGCCAAAGGTGTGGCGCACACTCCAATATTTTAAGAATGTTTTAAGCTTTTCTATTTTCTTAGGCAGGGCCATTGTTTGTTTTTATTTCTTGAGACACGCTCAGTGAAGCGAATGCTTGCAGAAAATGTTGACAAGTATGTTTTGCTATTTTTCCTTGTATGCAAGGAGGCAAAGACTGCACTTGAAAAGGTGTTTATTGATACTTGGATATTTTTGAATTTTCCAAAAGACGGGTATTTTGTGATATTTGTTTGCCACAACTGCTGACTCTACAATCCTCTCGGATTCACTGCTCCAGTGGATACAGGAGGTTGCAAGAGTTGACAATTTGGACAAGCACTTATGATTGCTCCTGTTTGATCTTTGGAAATATGAAATGCTTGCATAAGTGCTTGTGCATTTTGATGAAAAAATGCGTGACTCAGTTTTGCCTGCTTAAAAATATTTGGCAAGGTGTTTGTAATGGGCATTGTTATTTTGATGCTTTTGCATTTCCTTTTACTAAGAATCCTGGAAGTGAAAAAATGTGCTCTGATGTGAGAGATAAAATATTTGATTTTTTTGTGTTGTAAAACTTTTTGCATGCATGTAAGATAATGATACAGATCATCATTATTAATATTTTTAAGAGTGATTTTTCTATTTTTTTTTACTACACTGGCTACATAAGGTGAATTTGTAATTAGATTGAGGGGTTCCTGAAATAATTGAAATGCTTTGACTACTGTTGCTAACTCCACAATTTTTGGAGAACTTTTTACTAATTGAATGTTTGATTCTTATGTTTTTTGTTGTTGGGTTTTGCCATATTATTACTGATTTGTGTGTTTTTCCTGAACCATCAGTGAATAATGTTATTGCACCCAACAGCACCTTACTAAGCATTAGTTTTTTTTAAAACTTAATTTTGTTTGTGGCTTGGAAAGTGAATTAAACAGACACTTCAATAGTTTAGCAATGTAATTTGCAATTATTTTGATTTTTGCAATGCTTAATTAAAATATTTTTTTTTCAATGGTAGATAAATTGTTGCAAAATGTTTGTTTGTCATTGTTAGCAATCTTGCTCTGGCTTTGATTATGATTTGAGTTGTCATTCCTAATGTTGTAAAAATTGTTTTTAGAGATTTGTAGGATAAGAAAATCCATTCGATTATCAGCAAAGGATTTTCATTTGAGGTGTCATTCAAATATGAGATTATATAATTGCATTTTTTTAAAAACACTGCAAGAAGAAATGGCTGTGACATTGCACAACGATGTGCTTGTCTTTGTTGAAGGGCTTTAGCAATTTTTTCAAGGGTTTTTTGGGCCTCAGGTGTGAGGGTTTTGGGAGATTTAATGTTGTAATTTCCTTTCAATAAGTTGAAAAGAGGTGTAAGTTCATCATTGGTGATTCCTAAAATTGGCCTGATTTAATTGATTTCTCCTAAAAGTTGTTGTAAATCTTGTAAATTGTTGACATTGGTTTTGACACCTTTTAAGGATAAACTGTCCAATTAAGAAATGACACCTAAATTATTTTTACTTTTAACCCAATAACCAACCACCCGTGGTCCACAATGTGGACTTTTTAAGTTTTCCACCATGTGATATTACACACTTCTATTCAAACTACACACATATAATTTCAGTTCTATCACTCACTTTTGGAAGTCTTCTCTACAGCCTCAGGTCAAATGCAGTGTTCTCCTGGGGGTCAGGGCCTGTCAGCACAGAAAGTCTAAAATTCTCAGTGACCAGGGTTCCAACACTCAAAGTGAACAAACAGGGAGAAAGCCTGGAGAAGGCATAAAGTAATCCTTCTATTCTCCTTGCATTCTCCTCCCCCAGCAGGGAAAGGCTTCACCTGAGGTAAGAATCCACTGGAGAGAACTGAGGAGGAGGAGGAATGAGAGTGGTTGGAAGTTCAGCAAACATGTCAAGTAGAGTCTGAGAAGGGACAAGAGAAAAGTTATCACAGACAAAACTGTGCTTCAAGAGGTAATGAATTCAAGTAGCATGGAATATCAGTTTGGATTCAGGAAATAGAGTAATGAGGCATTACATTAAATAGATGCTTTGGAAGGTTACAGGGCTTAGATTATTTAAATACAGATTAGAAAGGTACATGCAGACATTTGTCACAAATGACATGGTTGATACTGTTTTGGGGTGACTAAAAGCCATGCTAAGGTCTCTATTTAGTTGTTTATAGACATTTGTTGACTGTCCAACAGTTCAAAAAACTCTCATTCTCAACCTCACACTTTGTTTATCTAGATGAATACTTATATTCTGTATGTACATCTGCCAAAGAACCTAAAACTGTGGAGAATGTCTTCCCTCAGAATTACTGGTCCACAATGCTCAGCGTCTTTGCTGGTAAAAAAGTGTCATTCTAGGGCCACTAGAATGGCTTTTTCTAAGGGAGACTGGTCACCTGGCACCTTTCATAAATTCCTGTGTGAACCCTTAGATACAAACCAGAACAAACATAAACCCAGACACAAGACAGCAAATTGCTGTAGCATTATTAGATTATTCTCTGTACTATGGTCCCAAGCACATCCTTCCTTATAGTTCACATAGACACTGTGTGATCAGATCACTTAACAGGATAGGGGCTGGAGCTTTGTTCTAGCTCTTTAAAACCGGAACAGCAAACTATGCAGTGAATTAGTTCCTGTTACTTGATTACTTTGCCTTTTCACAACCATGTGGCCCAACACCTGCTAGATATTTGTCCCTATTTCTGCAGTAAATAGCTATTCTGTGTTGAGTATGTTTTCATGGCCCTGAAATAGAAGTACAGAGAAATGTAATATGGGATGATAACTGAGGAAAAGTGTGACCAATGGCTAATTACTTATTGCTATGAGAATGCACTGTTGGCAGCTGGATAAAGCTGGCTTCAGTCATAGTCATTTAGTCATTTAGTTATTTAGTAATTTAGTCATTTAGTCAAAGAACAAGAGGAGGAAATACCCAAGGTCAACACAGCACGTGTAATACACAGCATGTGTAACAAAATCAGGCAACTGAGAACCAAGAAAGAAAGAGGAAAGTGTTGTCTTGCAAAACACATGGAAATTAACCCTCCTGGGTTCTTGGGTAGCAAAGGCACCACCATCAATATCAGGATGTTCCTTCTGGTAGAGACTGTTGGGCACTGGCAGTTTGCCATAAGCTCCTCTCCCTGTCCATCTCCTTGAGAAAAGCTGCTGCTTTCTCAAGGACCCCCCCGGAGGAGCATTAAAGAAGGTGAATGTAACATGAGACAAGAGAGGGAGATACCAGGGACTGCATGTAGAACTATATTCCCTTCCTCACTTGCCCTTTTACTGATAACAAATTAAACAAGCAGCTGATAGGACACCTTTGTTAGACTAACAGGAAATTCTTGGCTCCTTGCAGATAGGCTGCTCCCCTTTTGTCCCATGACAAATTTTATTGCATTTCATTTCCATAAAAACAGAGGGAGAATTGTGCTGTTTATATGTTTTGGCAGCCATATTTCTGTATGTACTTTAGGAAAAAAATATATAGCAGATAACTGAAGAAAAGCAAATTCTAGGACAGCTGTTGCTGTTCACTTCTCTTTGGAGACTATTTTTAAATCCAAAGTGCACTTATGTAAAGAAAAAAAAGAATCTAAAATTCTTCTTCAATTTTTCATGTATTTCTGGTTCATTTTAAAAAAATTATTAATATTCCAGTGGAAAAAAAAAGTACTATTCCTGTGTAGAATTAGCATTTTGATGAGATTAGCTCAGTCAAGGCATAATTTAAATCAGAAAAAGACGTATACAAGGATTTTACACTACACTAGCAGATAAATACTTTATACATTTCTTAAATTAATTCCATATGCTCCTTAAATTTGTGCAGTTGTTATTTATATATCTTTTCATTGCTTTATGCAAAGTGTTTGATTCTCTTCACAGTTAATTAAGCCCTTTGCTGTTCAAATTGCTGTAATCATTGTAACAGGTGGTGGTTTTAAGGATCACAGACCATGTCTTTTACTCATAAAAAAATCTTATTTTAAATTGTTGAAAAACTGAATGTAGATCTTTCCAACAATACATATCAAGGTAATCTTATCTCCTCACTCTCTTCTCTTCAGCACTGATCCATGTCACACCTCAGCAGTACATGTTCAGATGAGTTTCTATGTGTAAACCACAGAAGGGTTGCCTGGGTTCTCTGGGAAGCCAAATGGTGCAGGTAAGAGGGGGTACAAGCTCCTTGTGTGGTTTTAACACAGCTTTTTTTCACCTGCAACACAATAACAAACTAGTACTGACAGAAGCTGCAATATCTCTGCTTCTCTTTACAGCCACTTAGAACAAGTGTCACTGAGATGCCCAAGTTCATCCTCCAAACACTGCGGCACGTGGGACTGAAATTCCACAGAGGTTTCAAACGAGAGGGCTGGAGTAGTTACTGGCTCATCCCACTGACTCCAGGGCCATCCCTGGGAGCTCCCAGAGACAGCAGGAGGTGGGGCTGGACTCAGCCCAGCCTGCCCTTGCCAAGGGACCGGTGAGTCTGAGCTGGGCAGAAGGGCTGCGGGACACGGCAGAGCCCCGAGGGAGCTCCTGTCCAGGACACGCTGCCTTTAGCCTAGGTGGGTGCCCCTCCTGCTCTCCCCACCCATCCTTTAATGCACATTTAGCCACTCTGCCTCAAAGCTGGCTTAACTAAGCCAGGGCTAACTAGAGGAGATGCTGTGATCTGTGTGCCAGCTGGCAGTTGGGGATTAAATCAGCCCTATCTCGTGCTTTCTGGCAGCCTTCAAACACACCTAGCATTTCCTCAGAAGATTTCTTAGAAATTTGCCATTTCTGGGAGCACCTTCAACAGCCTGCACTTCAAAACTCATTCCTTCAAGAATTTGGGAAAATGTCAAAGCATAGCTGCAATGCGAGGGATTGGTTTTCTTAGTTTTATATCCTTTCGAAATCTGTGATGGGATAGGGTAGAATTAGAACACAGTGAGGTAGATTTTCACTCTGAGCTCTCAAATCTGTCTTTTTCTAATAAATAAGGAAAAGATAATATAAACAGGAGTGTAGAGAAATAATACCATATTATTTTACTTTTTTTTTCTAATTCCTTCCCTGCTTTTCTCTACTCCTTTTCAGTCATGTTCTTCCTTTTTATTATTTTAATAAGGCCCGATTATGGGGGGGAGGAAGGAGGGGGAAGTTTAGCACATATGAAGTAATTTTAATCTGAATGTAGTTAAATGCGTGTGCATCTGAATAATCAGTGTATCCCCAGGCAACCTATATACACTGCATTTTGCTACACAGTTGGTTTTGGAAAAATAATTTTCATAATTACAATTGTTTTGGTTTAATGGTATGGGTACTTATTGTGGGTAAGCATTTATTTCTAAAGTATTTTTGTTTTTTCTGTGGAAAAAAAATAATAGAAAAGGAGTATTGTATTTTGGGACTTTCTCGGCATTTTAAAGTCATAAGCAAGATAAACTATAATTATTTTTGAAGACATAGATACTCTTTGCTCTTCAGCAGCATGAATTTTCTACCGATAACTCAATCAATATGAAACAATAAATATTCTAGCTGCCTCTTAGAAAAGTCTTCTTAGAAGTTTCTGTTGTTTCCACAGTGGAACCAGGATTTCATCTAATGGAATTACACTGTCAAAACTAACAGAAGTCAAAGACTTTGACAAAATATTTTCAGCTTCATCAAGAAAACTGCAGTACAGAACTACACTTAGAACACTGAAAATTACCTCCTGCTCTTTCATTTTCATGTGTTGAAATTCTTGTATTTGTATTTCTTGTAAAGCATTTAATGGGTACAGAAATGCCTCTTGACTTCTGATATCATAGTGACCATGTTCTTTCTTACCTTGTTTTTTGGATCCTGGATGTTTAATATGTTATGATGCCAAAATATACACTTTCTAAAGAGCTGAAAACATAAGAAGGAACACTGCTAGAGCTAAGCTATTACTTGCTGTGTTCTTAATGTTTTATAGGTGGTTTTATAGGTGTGTGGTACATGTGAGCTGCATTGAACTACTGACCAGTTTATCACAGAATATCCTTATGCCCTTTTTGTGTCAACCTCCAGCAGCTTGACATTCCCTGCAGGTACTTTGGCCCTTGGAGAGCTCCCACTGGAGCAGATTTGTTTGAACAGGAGGAGGAATAAGGAGGGACCTTAATCCCCAACCCCCTTCTGCTGCTGAAGGGGCAGCAAAAGAAGTTGAGTTGAGCCCAGGAAAAGATGGGGAGGAGGGATTTTATTTTTGTTTCTGTTTCTCACTATCCAAATGTATTTAAAATTCATCTTGGCCAGCTTTGTTCTGTCCTAGATGGTATCCAGTAAGTGACCTTCCTGTCCTTTACCTTGGTCCATGTACTCTTTCATCCTATTTTCTCCCCTTGTCCTCCTGTGGAGAGGGGAAGTGGGGTGAGCATGTGGGTGAGTGTCTGTATGCTGGCCAAGGGTTATCCACCACACATTTACATTTAAATTATACAATATCTATTTTATCCAGATTAAATTATAGACAAGCATAAATTAATTTCTTTGCATTTCTATTGCATATTCTAAAATTATTAAATCCAATCTTTTTTATAGACTGTCTCTGCATTGCTACAAGTGACAGAGTATTTTTACCTTTTCAAATAGAAAGTCAAGGACCTGTGAGCTTGTCCTTAGACTCTCCATGGGAACAGAGGTAGGATTCCTGATTATTTAAGTCTTCCTAAATCTGTCATTTCTTTGTGGAGCATCTCCAAGGCTTAGATAAATTTCTGTATTGTTTCATTGAAGAAAGCCAAAATTTGAAACTGACTATCATGGAAATCACAAAGAACTACCCAAAACCACAGTATGTGTACAGTTCCAGTATTTACACTTTACCTGTCTGCAGCCAGGGAGGATGGAATCCTTCAGCTGAAGCCATTTGAAATGTATGGATCTAGATTAAGACAGTTGTTTCAAGCATTCTTTACAGAGATAGTTGCTGGCAGGGGACACTTCATCTCAAAGTCAGTCTGCATTAATCTTTTATAGAGCCTAGACAATTACTTTCAGCCATACATCAAATTTTTGATTTATCATAATAGCCTCCAATACTATGAATCCATAATCAATCATAATATTTCATTAACTTTGGATGATTCAATTATGTGATAACTTTTTGTAAAGCCTACAGGAAGTTAAGATGTCTTTATATTTTACATATATTTTAATATTTAAATATAGATCTGAATAATTTCTGTTCTATCTGATTAAATTATTACTTTTAATAGTGTATTTATTTAGTTTCATTTATTTCTTACTATTTCTATAATACTGTATTTCTCTTAGGAAGAAAAGCCTGAAGATTTAAAAAAAAAATTAAAATTTTTTTTGTCTTTGATAAAAATTTCTGCTATTTATTCTAAAATGAAATATTAGCATTCTTTTAACAATAACAAAATGAAAGGAATCCTGAAGAACTGGAAGACTTAAAGTGGCTTTTATCTTCCTGTGTCACAGAGGAAAACAACTACAAATTAGCTGCTCTTCTGACAAAATATCTGTGCTTCTTGTGCCTCGTCTCATGGCTGCCAACATGAGCTACCGTGGTGGATTTCTGTCTCCTACAGAATGCACTAAGAGAAGTCTTTTTCTGGTTTTCACCATCTCTTTTACAGCAATATATTTGATATCCTACCTTTATACTCCTCATTACCTTGCTGCTCTACTTAAAAGTGATGATCTTCGCAAGGAAAGTGAAAAGAGTTTACTTAAAAAAATGTTGACAGATTTCAAACAAATCTCAGGGAAAGAAAATGGAGAACTACCACCTGAAAATGAGAAATCTGGGAATAAAGCCACACCTACTCCTACACAGTCATTTACATTCATTATTAATGAAGAAGGGAAGTGTAAAGACAAAACACCTTTCTTGGTATTGCTGATATCAACGACAGCGGCCGAGCTTCAGCGCAGAAGCGCCATCCGAGAGAGCTGGGGCAGCGAAGCCGCGGTCCCAGGCGTTGACATCGTTCGGCTCTTCATGCTTGGCATCGGGACCAAGGGGGCAAACGAGGACGTTCTGCTGAGAGAGAGCGAGCAGTACCACGATATTATCCAACAGGACTTCCTGGACACTTACAACAACTTAACTCTGAAAACTCTGATGGGCATGAAGTGGGTGGCCTCCTACTGCAGCGGCACGAGGTTTGCTATGAAGACAGACAGTGATGTTTTTGTCAACACGATGCACCTGATTGAAAAGCTCCTCAGGCCTCTCCCGCCTTCCACACAGAATTATTTCACGGGCCATTTAATGAAGGGGCACGCCCCTATTCGGAACAAAGACAGTAAATGGTACATATCAGAAGAAGAATTCCCAGGTAACAGATACCACCCTTTCTGTTCAGGAACTGGCTACGTCTTTTCTGGAGACCTGGCTGCAAAAATTGTCAATGCCTCTTTAATGATTAAGTATATACATTTGGAAGATGTTTACGTAGGGTTTTGTCTTAATGCAAAGGGAGTAGAAATAGTACCACTTTCTTATTCACTGTTTAACATACACAAGGTCCCATTTTCTCCTTGTATGTACAATAAAATAATTACATCTCATCACATTCAGCCACATGAGCACATACTCTATTGGAAAACACTTCAGGAGAAGAAACACATGTGTTAGAAGAGAAGGGTCCATCCTGGGGCATCCTAGAAACTTTCTTTGACAATGGGCAAAGCAGCAGATGTTTTTTTAGTAGGAACAGAACATCTGTGTAATGATAACTTTCTAGGTCCATGGACATCCTGAATCAGGTACCTAGGTTTTGTATTAGGTTGTATTCAAAGGATTTTTCCTCCCTAAAGAAGCCTTTCTCTGTTGAATGAATACTGATTGGTACCTTATTTAGTTTTGGATGAAGCATCAATTAATTTTTAAAACGTTTTAAAATACAGCAAGAGACCATATTAACCCTACTGAAGAAAAAGCAAAGACAATGCAATGAAACTTGTTCTTTCATTAAAAACTAATAAATTAATGTGGTAATTGTATACTGCTCAGATGTAATTTGCCTATGTACCATTAAATGTACTCATGTGGCATTCCAGTGTGACTGAAGAAGAAACCATACGTGATATCCTGTGCTGCAGAATTAGTGCCAGAAATGTGGGCAAAAACTGCTTCTTCAGAAAATCTAACATTAGCATTTCCCAGACCTCAGTTAGTGCCCACAGTGGCTACTACTCTCTGTGGTCACATATACAAAGAACACCTCACACACAAGATATCACTTATTTGTTATCATGGAGATGTAATAAAAAGAGGAAAATTAAATCCTGATAGACTGTCCCGTTAGTAATATATTAAATTACTTTTTAAGGCATAAGGCATTCAGCTGTGTACAAAATAGTTACGTGAAAAACAAGGTGATGCTTACTAACCTTAGAAGATGAAAGTTTCAGTCCAAATCCCTATCGTGGGAATCAAAATATCAATCACATGAACACCAAACACTTCAGCTGGAGGTGAAGTGAGAAAGTGAGTATACAAAAGTCTAAAATTCTATGGCATTTTATAAACGTACATTATGGTGTTTAATAAAGAAACCCCTGAACCTTGCAGTGCATCTTTCTGTGCTCTGTGCAGCTCCATTCCATCCAGGACTGACAGTGGGAACCTGTGCTGCAGCCACTGAACACAATGCAATTCTCCCTTACTTAAACCTTTTGATTAAGGAATATTCTTACTCGTCCAATACCTACACTGGATACTTTTTCTATCTCAAATGGGTACCTATTCATCTGGGCTTTCCTGGGTCTCCCAATAATTTCTAAAATTTAAAAAAATTTCCAGGATGTTGTGTTTAAAAAATGGGTCTTTTTGGACATAATATGTTGATTACTTGGTAGTAGCCATGACATCTTGTATAGCTGACATCTTTAGCTTACATTAAACAATGTACTGAGCTCAACTCTGAAATCTGGGAACATAATAATAAACATAATAAAGGGAACACCCTTTTTTCTGGGTGAGGAACACCATGTCATGCATGGTTGTGCAGTAACAACCCATGAAAGTGAGCAAAACCAAACAAACTCCACCCTCACATGTTCTATTACCTGGATGGCAATAAAGTTCTCCAGGTTATTCAGTAATTCCTGAAGATGAGGGCCCAGGGAATAGTGTGGCCAGCAGGACCAGGGAAGAGATTGTCCCTCTATGCCCAGCACTGGTGAGGCCTTACCTCAAATCCTGTGTCCAGTTCAGAGCCCCCCAGTCCAAGGAAGACTTTGAGATGCTGCAGTGAGTCCAGAGAAGGACAACTGAGCTGGTGAAGGGCCTGGAGCACAGGTCTGATGAGGAGCCTGAAGCAAAGGAGGCTCAGGGGAGACCTTATCACAAACTACAGCTGCCTGAAAAGAGGATATAGAAAGGTGGTTGGCTTCTTCTCCCAGGCAGCTGGAGACAGGATGAGAGGAAATGGCCTCCAGCTGCACCACAGGAGGTTCAGGTTGGCCATCAGGAAGAATTTCTTCATAGAAAGAGCTGTGAAGCATTTGAACAGGCTGCCCAGGGAAGTCGTGGAGTCACCATTGCTGAAGGTGTCCCAAGAAATGACAGGACATGGCATGTGGCACTCAGTGCTGTGGTTTAGTTGGCACGGAGGTGCTTGGTGAAAGATTGCACTAAATGAACTTGCAGTATTTTCCAACTGTAATGACTCCATGATTGTTTAAGATAAGGTAATAGAGGCTTCACCACAGCCTGAAGCTGAGTGCACAAGCAGCACAATCAATTACATTAACAGAGATATGCCAGCTGTACAAATAAAAGGCTATAATTATACTAATTCCTCACTTTTGTTTGGAGTCTGTGGAGTCTGCCACACCATTGTACAGTTATGGAAGCAGTGAGAGTTTATAACTCCTAGCAGGAATAAATACCAAAGCTGAAACTATTAAAAGCTATAGACTTGCCAGCAAAATGAACCAGTTCATCAGCCAGCCCATACTGGTGAAAAGATAAAAGAAATAGGAAGAGATCTAAAGAAGTTTTCCTGTGATCAGTAATTGGTAGTGTGGGTGTTAGTGATTAGTCAAATCATTAATGTTGTACCTGTGTGCAGAGCCCCATTCAGGATATCCCAATTTGTCTGAGATATCTCATGTACATGATATAGTACTTACTCTTTCATTTCCATACTTTGCCTCCCAAGTCTCTCTCCTGCTTGGCATGGGCCAATTCCAAATCATAGCAGTTTAAAGTCTAGATTTTGTAGAAAATTTAGTTCACAGGAATGTCAAATGCTTGTTTTTAACTTAACTAAGTAGAAATATTAGCCTTTTTAAGCTTCTTGGGAGTTTATACTTGTGTTGAATTACCATTACTGACATCCTTGTATTGGCAGTGGAGACAAGTATATAACAACATGATCATTAAGATTTTCAATTAACAAAATGAAAAGAAGCAGTCTGGGTCATCTCTCATAATTTAATATGAATTATTAACTTTTCCTGTGTCCCTGCAGTACATATTCTGTACCAAGCACAAGGAACAGTGGCTGAAATTTTGAAGTGCTGCTCTTTAGACATTTATTCAATGTACATCTGTTTCAAGGTGGGTAGTGTTGCTTCTAACAGAATATCAAGAATATGAAACCATATTTTATGCACATTGCTTTGTTTTATAAATGCTACATTTACAGCATTGCCTTCAAGTATTTTTTAACTTTGATGTACAAATTGATGTACCTGCATAGTTGCTTCATGTTATTAAATAACTTCCAGATTTTAGTGTCTGTTTTCCATTGGATATCAAGCAGAATTCAGTGCTGCAATATCTCATGTCAGTGTTCCAAAATTACAGAATGGCTGCTCTCAGCCCTAACTCTCTGGAAACTAGAGAATTGCATGTTACCTCTGCTGCATTTGATGTCATTTCAGTTTTCCTCCACTGCTGAAGACTAAAATTTATTTGTTCTTTAGCTTTTTTTTGGCAGATCAGGAAATAAAGATGTGTAATATTCAGTAATATGTATTTGTATACTTGGAAGTTGTTAAAGTGTAGTTGTGGTCTAAAGTTGTTCATGAGAGAGAAAATATCTATGCTGGGAAATAACCACTCTTTTAATTTCTGAGACAAAATGTCACAACTTCACTAATTCATTCATGCAGGTTTTAAAAGCTCAAGAACTTTATGCTTTTTACTTTGTATGTGAATTCATGTATGTCATGGAATTGGAGTGAAACAGTTAAGGAAACACACTGCATGCCATTGAAAGAGTTCTTGTGACTTTTTTATTGCAGACTAGGTAACACATTTTCATAGGTAGGTCTGGCTTTGCTGGACATTCCCTTGAGAATGAAGCAGTTATTATCAGCTAGCACTTCCCTCTCTAGGTCTGTGACTCTGGGTACCAAACTGCTTGGGCTGTGCTAAGGCAGTGTTGGGGAAGAGGGGCATCTTTGGGGTGTTGATAGAAGTGAGCCAGGAGGAAAAATACATACAGTTTAGCACAGATAGAAATGATCTTTTTTTTACAGCTCCACATTTCTTTCTCTACTGAGTGAAGTGTTGCCTGCTCAAACTCCTCTGTTCAACAGTCATTTAACCCTGCTCATTCTAGAACTTCATTAACCCTTCTCCAGCTGTGAGCCTTGAGATTCCTGTTCCTCCATCTGGTCTCCAGTCCAGTTAGACTTGTCTTACATTTCTGATAATCATGATGAGAAAAAGTGTGTGAACATGATTGCCTGTAGGATGACCATTAAAGAATCACCTCCCTGGACTACTGAGGGACTGTGCATACTGTCTCATTCAAGGTTAATGCAGTGGTACTTAGGCTGGTCTTGGAAGAATGAAATCCCACTAAAATGCAGTTTGTCTATGAAGATATTCAAGAGGAAGCAAACCTGTTCTGCTTTCAACATGAAAGACAGTATTATTCTGAATAGCTGAACTTTGTGGTACATTACTCATGGGTTATTAGAACTTCTGCATCATCAGAAGCTGTTAGTTTTTACTACCTTGCTTGTCTTCAGCAGATTTTGAAGAGAACTAAGTGTTTTGTTCACGAAGATTGCCTTGCATTCATTTTAGGGACTCCAAGTGTCTCCAGCTGTCTTTGTGTTTGCTCTAGCAAATCTTCTGGGTCTAATGAGCAATTAGAAATTCATTAAGCCTGGAGAAATACCAGGTCACATTAGATACCACTATTCCAATCTAGCTGAGCAGCAATTCTGCTGAGTTAAGTGAGCAAATGGACACACCTGACTGCTCGTTTCTGCTGCTTTATGGGCTGTTAAATGTGAGGACCAGCCTTTGCTATGGATCCTTTTGGCAGAGAGTTCTTCAATCAGTGGTGTGTGCTATATACACACACAGGGAATTTCTGTGAACTGTGACTCACACTAAAAGTAGAGTATCCAGCTTGCCTGCTGAAGGATAGCCATGGTTCTGGAAGCCTCTCTGCCTCCTTGAGACTCCATTAGAGAGGCCTTCAGTATGAAACAACAGATCCTCCTAATGTTTTGGAATGAACATTTTTAAGAAACTTGTATTTTTTAAAAAAATATTCAACTGGAATAGAGTCTTCTCCCTGAAGGTATTAAAAATAGAAAAGTTATTCACACTGCACATGCAAACTCTTCAAGGTAACTTCTATGACCCGTCTTGGACAAGATCCTGTATCATATACTGTTTCTTGAAAAAATGTAGACTTCAGTCTGTGCAGCTGTTTCAACTGTTTGTTTCCCACAGCGCTCATTTGAAATACTTTACCTGTGAATAAACTCGTAAATGACTAAAGTGTGGAAAAGCACTGAACAGTAATGAACCCTAAGCAGAAGCACTGAATTGTTAAACCTTGGAATCATTAAGAGGAAGGCAGAAAGTAAAAGCAGATTTTCTGTCATTCCCAATATGAATGCGACTTGATTTCAATATCCTTACAATGCTGATAAACACCCTCACATCCAGGAGTTGCTTACTGGGCAACTTGGTTGTGGTTTCTGTTTCAGAAATAGAATGTACTTCTACCAATTAATATAGAAAAGACTATAAACATTTTTGACTGATTTTTTTTATGCAAGTAGGACATCAAGGGAGTTCAGAGAATAATCAATTTTTCCATATTAGATTACCTGCAAAATTACTTGTAGTAATTCTATGTGTAGTTCTCTGTGGATACTTGTAACAGAAGGGAATTTAAAACCTTGAGTATGTTCCTCCCCTTTGGTGCCAGTGATTTTGGAATATCATGGACAGAAATGCTTAATTCTGCAGAAAGCTTGACCAACTGTAGCTGCTTCTGAAGCACAGGTTTTAGACCTATAATGCTTTTTCCCACTATGTGGAATTACATTAATTTTGTGGAATGGGCTATAAATTTCTTTAATTTTCAATGAGATACATAATTTCATGTAAAAACATATCACTTTTGGGTAATCTGGATGACTAGGCATGAAATGCTTTGGAAAACTGTAGTTCTGACATCTTCATAAAAATGTTAAGGGCTTGTTGTAGGAATCATTGCCTAGAGGGATGCTCTCACTTCTGTGTTACAATCTACTCAGGCTTCTATGGACAAGCTCACCAAGGTTCAAAGGCTTGTGTTTCACCTGAGCTACCACTGTATGCAGCTTCACACAGTAACTTCCCAGTTTTTTGCCAGCGTGGGGGGGCTGCCTGTGTGAGATGAGAGGGACTTCCCTGCAGCTGGGCTCTTCTTTCACTGATGTGTCTCAATCTCAACCTCTGCAGTGTGACCAGGTTGTGTCATTCAACCTGACCTGTGCAAACCCAAGGAACAAAAACCCAGGTCCTGGAGGCTAAAATGGGCCAAACTATTCTATACTAATAAAAATGGGCGACAGGCTGAGACTGAAAATGATTTCAAAGACTTGAAATATTTCAAAGACTTGATTATTTTCTTGACACAGAAAGCCTTGTTGGCAGCTCTAGGTATTAACATATTTGCTACTACAAATCAGGCATTGTCCCTCTGTGGGCATCAGATAATCTGATGTCAGTCAGAAACTCAGTCACTGATATGCTGCCACTTGCATAAATACGCTTAGGAGCATCTAAGCAAAACGTGGTGGAATCTGACATTTGTTCATATGGGTTAAATAGCAATGGGTGTCATCATTCTGTTAAGCTGACAAAGTTCAACTACAATACTGAACAGGCCACAGACCTGACAATCCCTGAAATCAGAGTTTCTAGGCACCACATTTCTGCATTTGGTCATTTATCCACTGTCATTTTGTTTCCAAAATCTGAATAAAATGTACCACTCAGTTTGTAAAATGGTTAGTGGAAACACCATGTGTATAAAATTGTCTCTGAATTTTGTGGTGAATTCCATATCAAAGTTGTGTCTCCTCCCTGGTGTCTTGTCCCACTGTATTGCAGAAGCTGTCCTTTGGGCTGGGTCCAGCATTTGGAACATAAGTCAATGGATCAGGTCGGATCAAGTATCTACAAAAAGAAATTACAGCTGTTACTAAAACAATGTGGTGCAAGCCAGGGTAAGTGCATAGAGCTGTAATGTTGAAAAGACCTGAGCAAGACTTAGAGACTTACTTTAAAGGTACTTAGTTTAGTTTCTGTGGTAGCATTGGTTAGATTTTTTCAATTTAATATACAGAGTAACAGGAGGATGATGGGTTTATAACATTACAAATATATGTATTATATATTTATATGTGTATTTTAAGTATATACATATATAGTATAATTAGATGTCTCTTTAAATAGAAGTCTCCATATTTTATTTTTTTGCAGGTCTTGTGACTTTTTTTATGTGTGTGCTTTAACTTACACTATATCATTCAGCTCTAATCTTGTATCTGGAGAAGGATTGATCAGGATGTAAGAAAGGGTGTTCTGATGATCATTCATTTCATCTAGAGGACAGGGGGAAAAAAGTTCCAAATAAATTACATTTACAAATTAACTATGAGAAGCATTACTTCTGACATATTAATTTGATAAAAGTTCATGGAGCTGTTAAAAATGTCTGGTGTCAGAGTGATTTCAAATAAATTTAGCAATTTCTTTTCAACTGTACTCATATTGAAATTACCTGACGTTATTATCTTTTGAGTTATCAGCTCTAAAAACGACCTGTTTTCTAATGTTTTAAAAATCTTCTGAGTTTTTTTCAGTCATAGCAATTTGAATGTAACCCTATTTCAGGGTGATTTACCAGTCTGTCCTGCAGCTTAGGTAAGTTTGTGGTGAGCAGGGACTCCTGTGCTTGGCTGGCATCAAGTTCAAATGATGACCAAGGTTAAATGCAGGTGTATGGCATTCTCATCCATTTCCACACTTGGTCAACATAAACTTTTTTTTTCCTATTTCTATTTATCTAGGAAGAACTTCCCTTTTATCACCTATGCCAAGAGCTTGAAATGTGAAGGCTGTATAAATGGAAATTGGTATGTCTCTTGCATTTTTAACGTTCTCCTAATGATGGGTTGAAATGAAGGCTGATAATTTTTATTTTTTAGGTTTAAGCTACACTTTTATAGATACCATTGCAATATCTTTTGTATCATTTTCTCTTGGCACACTCCTTGGTCTGCTGCAGTGAGACTGGTTTTAATCTTATCAGACTAAAGAGGAGAGGCAAAAGGGGAGGCAGTGCTTCTGTGTTAAATCCTCTTTAGCTTTTTAGGAAAATGTGTAACTCAGAATCAGATAAATGTAATCAGATAAAGCATTTAACTATCAAGATTATGCTGCTTTGTAGATGGTATCTAATAGTCCTAAATTTGAGTAATGAAATTAATATTTACTTTTGGCTATTAACTAGAATTTGAAAAGAAAAGCAGGAATACAACAAAGTTTTCTTGTTACTAATATAAATATGAATAAAATTTACAAAACTTTTTTGTGTTTGATCAAATGTTATTGTAGTTTGTGAAACCCCTGGAAAATATTTAGCCCTAAATCTTTCTGCAGAAAGGTGTATAGAAATATCTAAGAAAGAAGGCATAGGAATTATCCAGATTGGGTGCAAAATAAAGAGCTTGTATTTACATATCTAGAAATTCCTGGTATTTCTAGGAAATTACACCCCATAGTCCTGGGGTTTCCACCCAAGATGCTACAGGGCCAATGCCAGAGAAAGGCAACCTAGCCAGCTGTGGTGCACGTGTTAAAAACTGTTCCAGAACTCTTGCCCATAGCTTAAAAAACCCCAAAACAATCCTACAAACTAAAAAGCAACCTGACATCAGCCTTCCTGGAGAATGATTTGATGGATAAAAATGGCATCTAAAGACCTAGTGAAACATGCTTTCTAAAAATGACTTTCATATGATAATTTGGCCTTATTTTTGAAAATTGTGGGGAAAAGGCAATATCCTTCACATATAAACAACTCCCTGCCTTGACATATGAGTGAACTTCACAACAGCCCTGTCTTCATCTTTATTTCAAGAGGTTTGTGAAAATACAGTGCAGCTGTTCTATGACTGGGGAATGTTTATAAATTCAGCATACACATATCATCTACTAAATATAAATGTGACTGACATGCTGCCTTATGAGCCTTCCATCTCAGCATAGGAATGGGTGATAATAAAATGCATTAAAAACACTCCAAGTTACTCCTGGTAAATGAAAAAAAAAACAACAACAACCCAAACCTAAACCAACAAAACAAAAAGCATTATCATAAACTTTGTATTTTGTTTTTGGCTCCATCATTTCTTACAAGTAAGTTCACCTTACACCATGCTAAAGTTGCTATTGAAGTACTGTAACAGTGGTACCGTATCCTGCTGGAGAAAGGCCCAGGTGCTTCATTCTGTTCTTCACGAGTTCAGCAAGCTCCTGCCTTTCTGACCTCCTGTAGAGGTTCATTCTCTGCTGGCTGATCTTCTCAGCAGTTTTAGCAGAGTGCCTAGGGGCCCTCCTGCTCAGGCGCCGTGCCCACTGCATGCTCTTCCTCCGCAGCAGCGGGTGCTCGGACTGGTCACTGGACGTCGAGTTCCGGTGGTTTCCACGGCAGCTGAACTGCTCTTTGGTGTCTTTGGTGTCCTCCCATTCCTCCACGCTGATGGAGATTTGAGACTTGAAAGGAAAATGGCAAGAGAGATGAAGGGCTGCATTAAATGGAAGCAGACGAAGATGTTCTCTCCCCTTCCTGACAGTGCAGTTGGACATGGGCTTTGGCTGCAAAGGAGCTGAGGGGATTCAGCTCTTTGTCCTTAGCAAGTGCTCCTGAACTGAGCACCCTTTACTAGATTTTGATTTTCATGTAAAAATGTAATTTATAATATAAAGACTTTTATCAAGTGCAAAAGCAGATAAGTGTTATTTTGTGTCCAATTGCACTGTGATTCTGAGAAGAGCAAATTTAGCCTACTGATATTGCTCTTCCTGAATCTAGGAATCAGGTCTGAATGACTTCACCTTCTTGCCAGTCTGCACATTTTCAGAATTTTAAGCTGTGTAGCTGCTTACATGTAACACACACTGACATGTGTGCTGTGGATTCATTAAGTAATGGTTCAACTTTGGCTGCACTGTTTTCAGTACTCTCTTAAGACCACTGGTAGAACATGCCTGTTAACTGTGTCTCAAATTCCCAGGTCTTCTTGACCTTCCAGCACACATGAAATTAGGATGCAGTAACCTTCAGTGTGATCCAGGGCACCTCTTGTGAAAGCAGTAATTGATTCCAACCTTAAAGAATAGTGATATTACTCATACAGTGACAACCTCCCCATAATTAAGAGCCAAAATCTGTTGCTCTGTTGCTGTGTTTTCCTTATGCCACCCAAATAAGACCAATGGTATGTGCATGTACAAGTGCTGAAATAACACAGGTGGATGGACTACAGGTGCATTTCTAACATAGAAAGGTTTCCAGTAAACATAAGAGGAAACATTTCAAAAGATAACTTTTGTTAAGATAAATTCTTTCAATGTGTATTTTAGATTTAATGAGTTGTTTTAGTTTCTAGTTTCAAAACCACTTCCTTAACAATCCTGAGTTCCTCTTGTGCTGCTTGAATGTCTTTTATTGACATTGAAATAGGGAAGTCCTTGCTGGTGTCAGTACAAGCACATCACAAAGTTACTGGTCACAGATTTCAATGTGGTGAGTATTTAAAACAAGTACATGAAGTATAAAACAAAGATGATATAAATGAACAGGCTGAGTTTGTGTGAATCCCCTCAAACAGAATATGCTGGTATTGATCAGCAAATAAAGCAAATTTAATGGAGGAGCTACTGAATGTCCTTTCCCCACTAACATGAAATCCGAAAGCAAGATTCTGTTGACCTCAACAGTGCTGAATACAACCTTTCTGTAAGAGGCTCACCACAGAATCTGTGAGATTTCTGAAGTCCATAAAACAGTGTTTGATATGAGTAAGCTGGATAAAGTGTGAAAGATATATATTTTTCACTTTTGCACAAACTAGCTTTTATACCTGTGTAAAAAAAAAAAAAGCAACAAACAAACTCAATCAAACAGCAAAACAATCAAACCCCATAATTAAGAAGAACACTACAGATGTTTATCTTGTAGCACTTCAAGTAAAATCACATTTTTAATATTCTGGATCTTGCAATAAGCCACAAGTAAAGACCAACTAATTTATTGAGGCTCCTCAGCTTAGGCTGCAGTAGAAAAGGGATTTCTTAATTTCTTTTTTTTTTTTAAACAACCTGATTTTTTAAAGTTTTGTTACTGACTCCACTGATGTTAGGACAGAAGAGAGAACCTGGATGGATCCCTTTGAACAGGAATGCAATTTGATGTTGTTGTTTGTTAGACTGTCATTTTGGGTTTGTATGCATTTTACAGCAAGGACTAAGGTAGGCAGAGTACATTCCATAGGAAAAGGTGCTATTGGGGAGGAAGGAGTTATTTGGTATGAACAAATCTGATACAAACTGAGTGTAGAGGATGGTTTTGTTTCACCTTTCTTCCTGCCTGCGTTGGCAGCTTTCCTTGTCAAGCTCTTGGCAAAACAAATAACCAGACCTGCTAACAGCAGTAGTGTCAAGGTAGAGACCAACCATCATCACTACAGGAGGGTAAGTCACTTTTTGAGCCAGGGATTAAATGGGAGAGGCCAAGTGAACGAACAAGTTTTTTGCTTTTTGTGAATCTGAAAATCCTTAGCTTGAAGTTTTGAAACACTGGTATAGGTGAGCTGGGAGCATAAAAGAAGGTGATAAAGCTGAATATTTACTTCAACAATGATCAAGTTTTTATCATGCTTGTTGAGAAAGCTGTGCAGAATGGCCCTTTGCTATACGCAAAAGGAAAAAATTCAACTCTAAAGACAAAACAAAATCAAAGCCCGAACTCTCTTTCAAAAGCAGCACAAAAGTGTCTGCCAGTGGCAGCTGTTAGACACACAGAAGATAAAACTCCAGTGCAAAGTACTTCTGTGTGTCTCCCTCTGTTTTAACCAGTCTTGTACTTCATTTAAAAATACTTTTGTAACTATCATTACTTTGAGGTTTGATTGTTTTCATTGAATTTCATTTCCTTGTTCCATAGCAGGTAAATCTGTTGCATGAGAAGCATGACGACATGGTGTCACTCCTGTGTCACACACTGAAGAAACATTTGCCTTTAAATCCTTGGTTTTGTTTGCTTTTAAAGGCAGGTTCCTGTCTGACGTGTCCCACTGTGTGCCCTGAAGTGTGTGATTGTTTACTTGTGCTGCCAGACAGCTGTGACCCACTCAGGCATGGCGTTCTAACAGAATGTTCCATGCCCTAAAATCTAAACACTAGGCTGGTCAACACATGGCAGAAACGGGAATGTAGTCACGGACGCACCAGTGTGCATATTTGAGATGACGGTGATTGAGATATCTGTGGTGATAACACCAAACATCAACTAACTTTAGATTTTTGCTCTCTTGCCTTGCTGCTCCCTGGGAGCTGTGTGTAAAGCATGAAATAGTTTGAAGGTGTAGCTTCATCTGTTCCATTCTGAAGCAGAGCCTTATTTTTACCTTACTGCAAGTTCTATACTAACTAAATTTTACTGCATTGCCTACCAAGAATGCTACTTACAACCAGGGTTCTAGAAATGCTTTTCTGCTCCAAAAGCTGTCTAAACCATTGCTAAGTACAGCCACATTTTCCTTTTGTGATAAGCTTGGGGATCTTGCTCCACTAGCATTTAGTGTGTTTAAGCTTAAGGCTTTCACCAGATTATTTACAGATGACTGTAAAGATGATTTGTTACCTTCAGAATTCAACAGGAGCAGGCCCAAAAGGAACCAGAATTCCACTGGGCTTCTTTGAAATCCCCAGTCTGTCAGCTTTCAGATTTTTAGCAAGCTGTTTGTGTCCAGAACAATGTTGCTTTAAGATCCATTTACTCACGGATGATCCACTGAATACTTCCATTTTCAATGAGGATTTTACTCCCACAATTGAACTTAATATACAGTTCTGTCTGGGGTTGAATTACATTTCTTCATAGCAGCCTATATGGCACTATGTTTTGAATTTGTGGTGGTGATAATATGTTAATAATGGGGATGTTTTTGTTACTGCTGAGTGGTAATTACACTGAGCCAAGGCATTTTCTGCTTCTCACCCACCCCAGCAGCAAGTGGGCTGGGGGAGAGCACAAGAAGTTGGGAGGGTACACAGCTAGGACATCTGATCCCAACTGACCAAAGTGATATCCCTAATCCATGGTGCATCCAAGAGCAACAGCAGGAAGATGAAGGAATGAGAGGACTCAAGGCATTTGTCTTCCCAGCTGTGCTTGATGGAGCCCTGCTTTCCTGGAGATGGCCAAACAGCCCCTACCCATCAGAAGTGTGAGCAAACTCTTTGCTTTGCTTTCACACACAGCTTTTGCTTATGTTATTGAACTGCCTTTACCTGAGCCCAAGAGATTTTTCCCTTTCAGCCTCTCAGTTTTCTCCCCATCCCACCTAGGGGGGAGCAAACAAGCCAGCAACTGTGTGGGGCTTGCTTCAACCAGGACACCCAGAAACAGGCAGACAATAAGCAAATACTTACTTGTGAAGCCATTTCTCGTGACTGACAAAGGAAGGGGGGAAAGAAAACAAAAGACAATTTAAACAGAAGTGAATCTAAAGAGACAAATATGGACTATTAAACAGGAGCCACAGAAAAGCAGCCAAGCAGGTAATGAAAAAAGATTTCACATCTCTTTTTTATATTTTTTGAATGTAGTGGAAATGGTTTGGGTCATAGGTGTGATAGTCATTGAGAGGCAGGCTAGATCGACTTGTTATTTAGTTACTGGGTCACTGAAAACTTGCTTTATTTTTAAAGAAGTTATGAGTATCTGTCAGTGAAGTGAGGGCTTCTTATTTGCCTAGTGAAAAAGGGAGTGCCAAAGGATAAACTGTACGTATTAAATATTAATATTGGCATATTTTGTCCGTGTGACTCAAGTTAACCATGATATTACCTGACAACATCCAGGTATGTGCAGTACAAATTTAGTTTCTTATGTCTGTTTAAACTCAAATTGATAATCATGTTGAAAGTTCTCTGAGTTATAAACCTTCAAATTTATGGTCAGAAGTTCACAGTTTCTGAGGAAAAAGAGTGAACTACTTTTCTCTGATTTCCATTTTAAAGATTTTACCCAATGACATTCTTCTGGCTTAATGCATTGAAAAGCTAAAATGATAACCCATGCTAATATTTCATTAGTGAAATAAGTAAAAAATTCCTCTGACTTCAAAATAAACACTTTGCAGAAAGATTAGGGCTTTCAGCATCTCTACGTTTGTAGGTCTGTATCCATAAAGGCCACAGACACAGAGATGTTACTCTTTTATATTCTGGGGAAGACGTAGATGAGGGGAGATTTCTCTGCTCCTCTCTAGAGGGGAAAGGTTTTACAAATTCTGACTCACTAAACAATAAATTGCACAAGTGTTTGTGTGTCTGCATTCAGAGCCTACAGCTTAAGAAGACCAACAATTGCTTTCTCTTCACTTAGTAAAGGAGGAGTGCCATTCTTCCACATTTGTCCAACACCTGATAATTTGAAAATTTAGCTAGGGGGTTTCTCCAGCCTCCCCTCCTTAATCTTCTACCTGATTTAACTCAAATTCTTTATGAGATTACCTGTGAAAACTGGTAGGAAGTAATAGAACTCCTCAACCTCTTTTTTTGGACCTGAAGTTAAATAACCAGCCCTGAATGTGAGAATAAAGCATTGCCATGAATTTTACCTTATCCTTATTTAATGAATTCTTAAAATCTGGTATGTCCTCTGTTTTGTGGAAAGCTCTGACAGACATTTTTTTCATATTAGCAGTGAGGCTGACTATATTCTTCTCCAAGGAATGGTTTTGATGGATTACATTAAGGCTGCTATAGTTCAAAAGACATTACTGCAGTGACAGAGTCCACTGGCTAAGCTGTAAAAGCCACGTGCAGAGATAACATTGGTCTACGAAGAGATATACCCATGAACTGGGTGAAATCTTGCACAGGCTTTTTATCACCCTTTTATAATATTAACTTCAACTGAATGTACTTCCTCAAGAGTAAATCTTGCCATTAAGCATTATATGCCTGAATGTTTTCTAATATTTTTCTGAAATATGGGAAAGAAAATATAAATTACCTATCTTGGAAATTAGTGTAAACTACATCAGAGTATTTCAGAAGAAAGGAAAGATTTGTTGCTCACTGTTGCATTTTAAAGCCATGGTTTAATGAGATGGCAGTAGTAATGGTCATATAAACAAATGGATAATACATGACAGAAATCAAAGCTGCCCAAACAAAAAAGTATGTTAAACAGTCAGGAAAAAATATTTTTGCCATTTTTTATAAACAGAGAGATGGAGAAATGAACACATTTATGTGGCAAACACAGAAATACATATATAAAATATTACCGCTGTTCGGCAGCTAAATTTAGAGAGATCCCACAATACTTTGAATAACACTAACTAGAAATGAGCAACAAGAGAATGAATTAGAAGGTCATGTGAGCAGTGAAATGCCACCTGCTTTGAGAAGTGCTGGCATTGTTGATACAAGTGCCAGAGGGCCTGGTTCCAGGGTCTGTTACAAACACGGCCGTTAGCGAGCACAGCGAGGTCAGAGCAGAGCTCACTCCTGAGCCAGCCCTGGCCGAGCCCAACCACCCCTTGTTCCCCATCCACCCATTCCCAGCAGGGAGCACAGAAATCAAAGGCCACTGGCTCTGGGCACTGCTAGAGCCTGGGGCTCAGCCTGGCTTAGTGTGACCATCCACATGTCAGCAGAGGCCTCGTGCATTCTGCAGTCAAATTCCCAGAAAAGCACAGTGAATGACCCACCTCGGACGTTGTGAGCTTCTGGGATTCTGTCCTGTACACTCCAATTGGAATGTCTCCTGTAGAGGAACAAAGCTTCTGATACAGTCTGGCATATGTCCTAATCCACAGATCCTCTTCTGTGATTCTCATCTGAACAAATAATAATAGGAGGGAGGACTTTTAACTCTTGAGGGTTTATCACTTGTTCACCCCAAAAAACTAAACACTAGCTGGTAATTATCCCATTGTAGTGTTGCACCTTTGCTCCACAGCAAGTCTGCAACTTCTATTGAGTTTGTGAGACTGTTTCTTTTGCTTTCTCCCTGTTCAGAAGACATTGCAGTGGAAGCAGTTTAGAATTATGAACTTCTCGTCTTGGTTTAAGATTACTTAAAATTTACATGGCAGCCTTCACCCGGTGTCTGTATTTGACTAAAATATGAATGAATAAACTAAATATTGTCAGCAGTAAGAAACTGGTGTGGACAGACTGGACTGCATGAGTATTTTGAATTTGAATTCTGTCCACCAGACTGCAGGCTGAATATATGGGGACAAGGAAGTGGGAAGGAAGTAATACACTAAGCAGAAGTGGCATAAGAAGTCTTACATGAAGCTCACTTATTTCATTACTAGCTTTATTTCGAGATGTATGAGTTCCTTTTTAGAGATTCAATTGTACTTTCAAGTGTTCTTGTGTTCACTGTAATGAAGCTCAATGATTGACCAAGAAATACGTAATTTTTATTTAAACAACTTCTTGCCTATGAAGAACTTGTTCTTTATAGATCCCCATAAAGGAACTTGGAAATAACTCAACTTGTATTGATCTGTTTGCTACGCAGGGCACGATGGATGTAGGAGAAAACAAAAAAGTGGGGATTATTTTAGTAAAAATCACTTCAGTTAAGTTTTTATGTGTGTATTTACACAGTTAAGTTGCATGGGGGAATAATGACATATATAATAACAAGATGACTTTGTAACTCCTACTCCTAGTCATTTAATACATCTAATCTTTATGTAAAAACTAATTATGCCCTTTATTACCCATAAAAATGGGGATTGGGAGATGGTCCTGGCCAGGTTGCACAATACAGGTAGCACTTCCTAGTTTTCACATATTTAATTTCCAAACTGCTTTTTGAACTGCCATTGCTATTTCATATAAAATGCACTATTCTTGTGTTTTCCTGACTTTCCAATTTTCTGATGAATGGAATGCATTGTGTTTACTTGGAGAGATGCTTTTTGCTATGGAACTAAAAATGGATATGTTTTCTGTTTAGTTTCCTCATCTTCTCCCTGATGAAAAAGGAAACAGATGGCTTTCCTTGAGCTTTCACAAAAAGAAATGCCATACAAAGAAAGCTGAAGTATTTTGCAGACAGTACAGAATCTTCTCTGGTACTCTGTATTGATTTTTTTTTAAATAACTTACAGAACAAAGAAACCCAGATCCTGGTGTGGTGTCAAGTCCCAGCAGAAGTCTTGTGATAGAAATCATATAATCTTTCACAAATGACTGCAAGATTTTTAACAGGAGAGACAGAAAAGAAAGAAAAAAAGCTTTAATGAACAGATGAGTAGGCAACCATTAGTACCATGTGTGAATTTCAAAGAAATTACATATCTGTGTTTACAGTCCATCTCTTGAAGTATCTTAATCACTGTAGGAATACCTACCCTTTCTTTTTGCTGAATTTACTTATATAAAGTAAGTTTTCATAAATTGGCTCTGCATGTACATGCAATGTACATAAAATATTCAGGAGACTAAGGCATAACAAAGGCATTAAAGCAAAAATGGATGTGTCAGTGGAAGTGAGGTGTTAGTCCTACGAGGTGTGAAATTATGATGAACTCTTCTGTGCAAAAGAAATGCTGGCATATGTTAGATGGGTCTGCAGTCCTCAGTGGGTCCTTCTGAGGTGACACTGCTATTACTTTATTCAAATGAGTAATCTGAAGGGTTTTTAAGGGTTGATATGCCTTTTGCTCTGCTAAACAATGTGTTGCTATTGGTTAAAAGGTAGAAATTAGGTTTAGTGTAGAAGTGTAGACTAAGGCCAGGAACAGACATTAGATCAGCTAAAATCACAAATATTACTCCTCCTGGGTTGGGCTGCTGGAATGAGAGGGCCATGTGGGTGCTCTTCTAGCTCTGGCTGAGGTATTCTTTGCCACCTGTACTCAGGTGTAGCAGGGCAGCATTGCAGTCCTTGGAATGCAGCACACACCATAGCTCTGCTGGCTTCATGCGAATGCACAGGTAATAAAGAGGTTTTCACAAAGAAATACCTCACAAAGGTATTACAGAAATCCTTTAGCGCTATAGAATCTGGATTTGTTCAAACTCAGAAGCTAGATGGATTTCATTTGATACATAGTGATTCAACTATTTTAATTTTTGTACTGGTAGTCTCCCAGTTGTGATGGGCACCAAGGAGCAACTCGAATAAAATTTGTTTGCAAATTAAACCTATTTGTTACCTTGGCTGCATCATTTCTGCCATGGAACTTTAATTAGATTAACAAGTTTGTTCACCAGGATTTGCAAGACCAAGTTTTCATTTTTTAATCACTCTCCTAAAGATAATTCAAAGGCTTTTCTTTCAGCCTATAATGGGAAGCACCAGCTGAACCCTGATGTTCCCCATGTCATTTCCTCTGTTTCTTGCAGAAGAAAAAGACGGAAAATGGGACCATGAAAAAGAACAAAGACCTGCTGTTACAGAATTTCTAACTTGGAGTAAGAAAGATAATTCTAGAAAAATGACAGTTCACCTATGAGCAGTAGCAGTTCAAAGGAAAGACAGGTGGAATTAAAGTGAGAATGAGCATGTGAGGCTTTTTTTCTTTTAAACACTTTTTGCTGAATGGTGTTACTTGGTCAAGTCATAGCATGATTATTCATGTCTAGGAGCAAATTTAAAATATTGAAGTTAACTATGTGCTGGCAAGAGCTGTTGATGATTGACAGATCTGTTTCTATATATGTGTCTGTAGAATTTTTACTTTTAATATTGTGGAATGTGATGTTGATATTCTGGGGCAAGTTTATGGAGATGTTTTATATGCAAATACATTTATTTCTAGAACCTTAAAATATATATGTCTGTATACATGACTGTTTATATATAAATGACTTCTTAAGAAAAGTTTAGCTCCAGGAATTTTTTCTATTCATGTTGGATTTGCCCTCAGGAAATTTATTTGGAAGTAGAATTGCAATGAAAGATCACCTTTTATGCACCTTGAATTACCAAGTAAATTAATTTCCCTGTGTCTTGGGTTGCAATGCAGGACGTAACCAAAAGTATGTATTCTATCACCATCTGTCAAAACCAGGTGGGGCAGTGTTCTTTATCTTTTCCACAAATCATCATTTCTCAAGGGAACTATCTTCTGTTAATGGGCCATTGGGTCCCACTGTATGACTGATAAAATTACATCATCCCATTGGGTCCCACTGCATGGCTGATAAAATTACATCATCCCATTGTGAGATGCTCCACCCAGGGGGAGAAGCCAAGCATTTCCTACCTAGATAAAAATCTGAGATTTGGAACACCAAGGCAGCCTTTTTCCACTGGATTCCAGAGGAAAACCAGATCCTTCCAAATCATCACTGGGCCTTTGGAGGAAAGCTACACCTTTCTGCAGGACCACTGCTTCAACTGAACCACATCTGTCATCCAGGAGCCACCTGCAGCCACCATTTAATGGGACTGCTAACAACACCCTGACTGATGGGTTGTATTCTAACTGTCAGTGTTTTGTTTCCTTGTATTACTGTATTTTTATTTTAATTTTCATAGTAAAGAACTGTTATTCCTTTTCCCTTATCTTTGCCTGAGAGCTCCTTAATTTCCAAATTATAATAATTNCCTAATGAAAATTACAAGAATTCATGCTTGGATAAGATCAATGTATACAATAGAACAATATGGGTTTAATAATTAATATATAGTTATATAATGAAAAGGGTATAAAAACAAGCTCATCTCGGATCCATGTTGGAGTCAGATTTGGGTCTGCACCCCTGATTCCAGAGCTCTTCAATGAAGCCCCTGCATATAATCATTCTGTGATTGTGTTTCAATGCTAACAGAGGGAGGGGATTTACATTTTCCATTCCAAAAGAGGCTCCTGCGTTCCTTAGCAGACACCTGTCTTTCAAACCAAGACACCCTGTAAGGATGTTTTCCACCTGAGTACTAAAGCACCCACAGGCTATCCCCAGGTAGAGGCAAAGCAGGGGAAGCTCAGGTGAGAGGATGATTTGGGCCATGGTGGTGTTCCTGCTTATGCTGTGTGTCTTGGTCCTTGAAGGGTGGCACTGGGGGCTGCTCCTTGGGCCTCCTGGTGTGTCAGAGTGTGCAGAAACGTGGGCACTGCTGAAGAGTGAGCAATATTGGCCTATTTTCCACCTCGAAACTAGCAACTACTGCCTGCATTTGTCCTGACTGTATTTTATGGTATTTTTTCTTCAACTCTCTGAAGCTGTTCTCTTCCCTGATTCTCAGTCATCACTACCTCCTGGATTCTGAGCCACAAGGTTGAATTGCTGCCCTTTCTTCCCCCACTGTCTCTGTAACCACTGAATGCATTCCTTGCAAGGGCAAGCATGGCTTACTTTACAGTGTAATGACAGGGCCTCTGCAGGTCTAGTCAACATGAGTAAGACAAGAGGGTGCTATGAGGTAATTGAGGCCTTTATCAGCAAATGCAGGAGACTAATAAGTTTACATATTAAAGTAATTCTGTTGTTTCTGTTAGAGACAGGATGCTGTGGGAATGGGCACTGCCTTTTTCCTTGCAGAGTGCAAGCATTATTATTCTGTATAATCTGTAATTTATGTAGAGTTTATCAAAGTTATTTGACTATGGAGAGGTACATAAACAGTATTACATTATGTAACATCAGATTTTGTGCAGCCACAGGGTGATTTTGGGATCAGTAACTGAACTAACACATGGAGCATGCTCCATTATCTTTTGCCATTGATTATTCCCAGTATAGACATACTTTAACAGATCCTATGTCAGAAATAGGGTCATCTAGCAATTAAGCACAATCAAATGGGTAGCAATATTTGTGTTAAGTTACTGTTCACAGTACCTGATAAAGCAGTGTGTCCAACATGCTGATGCTGAAAACCCTGCCAGCTGCAAAGGGCAGTCGAAACATAAATGCCAGATTAGATCCCTTCTCCCGCTCTTTCTGTTAAGGAATTAAAAAACAGAAAACATTTTTAAAGCTGGTTTTGGAAGGACCGTAACAAAAACATGAAATAGATATTATCTTGAAAGAAGTCAAAAGTGTAAAATCTCTTTACTCTCAACATTGTTTCTTCCTACAAGTATGCAGCATCTTTGTTCAACAGGTACAGTTTTTCAGGCTGAAAGACACTGATCAATGTATATGCTGTTTCAGTCATCACATCTCAAACTGCATGGGTCT
This sequence comes from Buphagus erythrorhynchus, assembly GCA_013400855.1. NCBI lineage: Eukaryota > Metazoa > Chordata > Aves > Passeriformes > Sturnidae > Buphagus > Buphagus erythrorhynchus. The sequence goes on along the minus strand of VZTT01042785.1, from coordinate 63,861 downwards.
ATTCCACCAGATCAGTTTTAAAAATATGAAGGGATATCAGCTGTGCTTAGCTCCTGTTAACCTGCTCCAATTCCTTGGTCCTGAAAGTGGACTGTCATCCTGGTCCAGGAAGTCTCCTAGGAACAGGAAACATGAACAGAATCTGGTATAAAAGGAAAGAACTGGCACAGGGGTCAATCAGTGCCCTGGTGCTGCTGGCCACACTCTTTCTGGTACTGACCAGGATGCCATTTGCCTTGTGGCTACCTGGACACACGCTGGCTCAGGCTGTCAACCAGCACCTCCATCCATGAGCAGCTTTCCAGACACTCTGCCCCATCCTGCAGTGCTGCAGGAGGTGATGGTGACCGGGCAGGACCCAGCCCTTGGCCTTGCTGACCTCATACAACTGGACCAGGCTGGTTTAGTTTCCTTCCATCTCTTCTACAGCCTTGATTTTCCTTCATTATTGCTTCAAAGAGACTTGTGAGAAATATAATCCTGCATTCTTGGCAAGAAGAAATTAATTTTCTGGTGTTGATCTGGAACAACTTCCTAAGAACATGTCAGTTCAACAGCCAAATTTGTGTGCTAATTGCTTGTACAATTTTAGAATTTATGAATTTATGAAAATTGTTAGAGATGTATGTAAAATAAGATGCCAGCAATAAGCGGTATCAATCTCTTTTTATAACTCATATGTCAGTATTGTTTTTTTTACTTAATGTTAATTCAAATCTGCTTAATACCTGAATTATATTAAAGAAAAAAAAAATGGAGACAGGAAATAGGAGGCCCCCCATCCTGAAGGTTAGAAAAGCAGCCTGGCTGTGTGTAAATCACTGCAAATATACTGGGCCATCCCAGATGGATTTCTGCTCACCTAACATCTGTGTGCTTATCCCTGTGGAAGATAAAAAACCACAGGATTTGGTTTGATTAAAAGATATAGGAACTTGTACTTATTCCAAAATGATCACTTACAGCTTTAGAATTTTTATCAATAACACCTGCAACACTAACTTGGAAAAAAAACATAGCAAAATAAAGTCTGAATCCTATCCAAAACATTACAAACCCTTTCTTTCAAGAAAGAGGGAGTGGCTAACTCATTCTTTTCCTTATGCAAGAAAAATGGAGAACACAGATTTCAAGTTTAGAGTGTGGGTGTTTTGTTTTTCCTTTTCTCTGTTGTATAAAGGCCACTGCTGTCTCCTATGTCAGTGCTGAGTTTACAGTCAGATTTATTTATCTCTAAAATGAGAAAAGTTGCAGCTGCAACAGCAGATGGACATCTGATTTGTGTATCTGTCTTCTGCAGCCCATTAGGTTGAAAAGCCAATTTTGCAAGTTTCACTGCTACCTCAAGGCAATTTGCCTAACATTCTCAGTCTTTCTGAAAATGAGGTGCTTAATGCAGAAATAACAAGCAACTGTATGTTTGACTGCTTCAGGTAATTTTTACTGGAGTTTTTAATCGTCTTTCATTTTGCATGAGGGAGTTCTGAAACATCAAATGAACTACGGCACCACCTGTGAAGTTTTCCCTGCAAATGTTAAGATGAAGTGACTGGGAAATACCAACAGCAGGCAACTGCAAGAGCAATGAAGAAAATGTTCTTTTTTTTAAGATAATTTATCTATCTCTGTTTCAGCAGAGCATAGTTTGGATAGGAAGTTCATTAAATGTTCAGCTTCCAACCTATCTTCATAACTTTTGCACAATAAATTAATAAAGATGGTCAAGGAACTAAAATATTTTTAAGTATTTCCAGAATATTTGCTTGAAAAATTAGGAAGCCTATGTAAAGAAAGAAAGAAGTGAGATAAAAATCCTGGTTTCACTGCACTGACGTAGACAGCCCACAGAGAATTCCAGAATCCAACTGGAATTGCATTAAGGGAATATGTTAACAAATAATTTCAAAAACCCTGTCAGTCATAGTGCACCAAGACATGAAGTTAGGTTGAAACACAGCATTGAAGACCCTAGCCAGCAGTTGGCCCATCTTGCCCTGGAAGAACTGGCAATGCAGATTCCAGCCAGTTTTAGCTTATCCTTCATGGCTTTACCATGGAGGAAGGAAGTGCTACAATGGAGGAGCCACAGGAGCAAGCCTTAAAGGGTAGTGGGTGTGGCATTATCCCAACAAAGCTGAGCCTCCTGCTGCAAACAGCTCCTCTCTTTGTGCAACAACTTTTGTCTGGCTTCCTCACAGCTCTCCAGGTTAAGTCTCTGCCAGAACACCACCTAAACACAAGATCAAGCCTTCGTGCTATCAAAGATAACAAGTCACTAAAGGCCACCCAGATATTTACATCTTGCCGTCAACATGTACGTGTGATATTCAACCGAGTCAAAGATTTACTTCTCATCTGTTGTGGTTTGTTATGCTAATTGTTTAATTGNGCCACCCAGATATTTACATCTTGCAGTCAACATGCACGTGTGATATTCAACCAAGTCAAAGATTTACTTCTCATCCTTATCCTGTCTCATCCACACAGGCTGAATTTTTGCAGCATTCAATTCCTCTGTAAGAAGGATTCCTTTTGGTGACTGGGAAGATAAGTTTCTATGGAAAGGCTCTTTTGCACTAAGTATATGTTAAAATTACTTACNCGTCAACATGTACGTGTGATATTCAACCGAGTCAAAGATTTACTTCTCATCTGTTGTGGTTTGTTATGCTAATTGTTTAATTGAGTTGTAAAATGGTTCATCCCTATATGGTTTCCCCCTCCGTTCTAGTTTGTGGTTTCTCCCCTTCCCGCCTTTGGCCCTATCCATCACCCTTAGCCCCTCCCAAGTTTCCAGATCCTTCCATGCTTGTCACCCAGAGCCCTTCCCCTGGACTTGTCAATCGTTGTAAACCCCTCCCTTTGTTCTAGAAAGTTCCCTGCCTGTCATACTTGTTGAGATTACCTATTGGTTGTAACTGAGAGTTAACGCCTATGTTTGTTGTTATTGGCCCCTTGTACCTGTAGCCCTACCCATTGTGACACCCCTAGTCTACCCTTATTGGTTGTGCTTTGTACCCTCCCTCGGGGGAGGGACCCCTATTTAAGTTGCTGCAAGACCGTTTTTGTTGCCTTTTGCGTCTCCTCCTTCTCCCGGTTGGACCCTTCCCTGCTTCGTTCTCAATAAACCCTGTCCTGGACACACAGAAGGCCTCTCCCGCACTCTTTACTCTTCCTCGGACCGGCGCTGGTGTTGGCGTGGGCTGCAAAGCTCACACCCTGATTCCGGGTACTGCGTTTCCTGGAACAGGGCCACTCTCGACACGGGCTCGCCCTGGTGAGCTGGCTGGGCAGTCCTAAGCCGGAGTGGACAATTCGGCAGGGAGTGTCACTCATCCTTATCTTGTCTCATCCACAGAGGCTGAATTTTTGCAGCATTCAATTCCTCTGTAAGAAGGATTCCTTTCGGTGTCTGGGAAGATAAGTTTCTATGGAAAGGCTCTTTTGCACTAAGTATATGTTAAAATTACCAACGAGAATATTATACTGTATATAGTGAACTCTGAAATCCCCAAAATCTAGGAAATTTACAGTACAACTAGGAAATGGAAATTATATGTTGAATCTGAGTAATGATAATGATTTTGCCATGAATTCAAAGATAGATCTGAGGTGCACTGATTGGGAGGGTACATGAGAAAACCCAGAAATCATACTGACTGATAGACTGACAGAAAGAAAAGAATGTAGTGAAGGATTTCTGCCCTTCAAGACTGTCACAGTGATATTATTTGTCTCTCACAAACTCAGAATATGGCCTGAAAGATCATGAAGGTAATACTAATACTGTAAGATTTGGGGAGGTGGTTGGTCAGATCACCAGTGAAGATTTGTGAGAAAGAGGATTGTCCTTGAGTTTAGAGAGTTAAATAGATGCACGATCTTACTTCCTTTGCTCCACCTGTTTTAAGTAACAGTATTTTGAACAAGCAGATAAAACTTATATCCATACAGCCACAGTTCCACAATTTGAAAATACCAAACATACATATACAATACGAAGGTTTTATCTAACACTTAAGTAGTGTCGCTGTCCCTCTCATCATTCTGACAGAGAACAACTCCTGTTCTCAAACCATCTCAGTAATGCCAGTATCTCTCACAGATACACAGAAATGTGTACAGAAGACATGATTATAGTGCCTTTAAAATGAAGTGGAATTAAAAAATACATTATAATAAAAGCTGTATGTTTTAAGCATTTAGTCAGTTAAAGGATGTTCCATGTTAATTGCCCGTGTCAGCTTCTTGGACAACTACATTAGCTCTAGATATTTCATTACCCAAAAATATTTCATTTTCCTTCAGCAAATTCCACCACAGAGTTGGTTGATTAATACTATATTGTAAAGTGATTAAATCACATCAAACTTTCTTCTTAAATGAAGGTAGAATTTTGAAAAAAAATTACCTTTTACAGTAGCTCTACAACCATAAATCACTTCACTGTTTCCACTAGTTTTGAAATCTTTGTTACAAAAACAGAAAAAGTCATTAAAATATACCATTTAAATTGAGGGCGGGGGAGGCAAATCTCCTTACCTTTTCCAATTTGGACAGAGCAAGAGAATAGCAGTCTTTGGCTCTGAACTGCATGAATCTCATGTTGGCTGGGTGAGTTAGCTCTGTGATGATGCTTAGGCTGGAGAACAACCTGCATTTTAAAAGAATGTAGTGGTTATACTTCTAATTATAACAATTCACAAATGTAAGGCTCTCCATAAAGCTACAGCCTGTGCTCTTGTCCATGTTTTTAATGAAGTCCCTGAAACCTGTGGTGGGTCTGAGCCCAGTGAAATGCTGGTCCAACAGCTGAGACAATTACAACACATTCTCTGTAGAATTCACAAAGAAACACACACTGAGCTCACAAAATACTTAAATGCTAGAAAGAAACAACCTTATTTCATTATCAGAGGTTTTATTTAATGATTGGTACAATATCACAAATCTGTAGGAAACAAAAAAATGCAAAAGTTCAAAGCTTGTACTTAGTACCTGGTTGCATGTAAAGTACTACTGATTTATGTCCCCTTTCCAGTTGGTTTTTCTCTCTTGAGGTCTGTTTGTATGATGTGACTACAGTCTGAGCAATATAGATGAAAAGTGACACTTGTGGGAGTTGCTGAGAAAATATATGTTTATGTATACTTATGTTCTCACTTTGAAATATTTACATATACAAAATATTTATAACTTAACACCAATTCAGGCTTCCAGTAACTAAAACCGGTTAAGAAAACTCAACTGTGAACTGGCTGAATTACACAGATTTTCAAGCAGCAGACTGAAGAGCCCGTCCTCAGCAATCAGGGCTCCAAGAAACAGAAAGAAAATCATAGTTTACACTATTTAAATACTAAACAAGTTGGACTGCAACACATTATTATTTAAATCTTTCCTCTACAAACTGGTGTCAGAAAATGAGATGTAAATCTGTAGCCTCTTTCGATGATCCTGAGGCTACTTACCTACACTTAGCATAGGTAACTGTAGTACTAATTACATCATTGATGTAGTTCTTGTGTCTCACTTTTCATGGAAGCAGGATTTGGTAAGTTAGTTTCAAATGGAATTCAATGCACCTTTTTGCAAGTCTTGTCCTTTTCCCTCACTTTTGCAGGGAGAAACATCACTGAAATGGCAAATCAAGCAGAGCCTAAATGTGGGGAAATGTATAGCCAGATTATCTGCCAGTATGTGTTAATCCCACACTGTATTTAAAAACTAACACTACAGAATTCAGAATTAGGAGTAATAGGAAATTAAAGGCTGGTATTATGACAAAATATACACAGCAGGAAAAAATGCAGGCTGCTATGTTTCTCTCAAAGATGGTTTAGTTTATCACCAAGATGTGAAAAATGATTTATATTAGGAAATCAGTTTCAAAATTGGTATTGGTAAAATATTTTACTTACAAGTGCCTTTTAGCCACATTAGGGGAAATTACTCTCCAAGCAGTCAGGCACAGACTGTATCTTGCTCTGGGTGTAAGGCACATTGTCTGCCAGCTTTTAGCATGGCAGCAGACCCCATTCTTGTAAGAAAGGGCTGGATGGGGAAGAGAAAGCCCCCACCAGCCTGATGGAAGGTATGGCTTGCTGTTGAACTTGTATTTGGAAATCAGACAAGCAAGAGAGACATGTAGTTCTTTCCCAAACCACAATGACAAACCCAGAAAATAATGCCATTATAACACCTCATTTGATTTATCTCTAAATTGGTTGCTGACAGATAGATAATCTGTTCCTAGCTGTGTGCTGCTGGCAATAGGCTTCCTGCAGGATTTGAAACACAGCCTTTAAGAGGTTAACTAATACAACTTTATAGTAGTACAGACCTACTGCCTGAGGAAACCTGCTGTTTTTCTGAGGTGGGCTCACACCTGTCTACAGGGACTCACTGGTTGGCTTCTTATTTAATTTTAATAAGTGAAAAGCATCTTAAGGTATAGTCCAAGACTACTAATTTCTCCTTTTATTTTAAGCTGTGATATCTTGTTCTTTCTTAGTCAGTGTGCCCATTTGAGTCACACCTCTGTACTCCTGTGTCAGATAAGTCAGTGCTGTGTCAGTTCTAACTGGGATGGCACAGCTTCTATCCCCAAAGGTGCTAATAAACCTTGTCCTTATAAACAATGCATCTGCCTTCCAGGGTGGGGAGCACCCTCTCCTGGCAAAGCATGACTGCTAGCTTATGTAAATCAGGGAATAAAGACACAACTGGTGTATGAGAACTGCCAGCCTAGGCTGAACACTACTGCAGCACTCTCACATGGCTTTCTCAGGCCTGAGTAACTCATATCAGGATGTTTAGATCAGCCTGTATCCTCTGAGCAGTTTCACCTGCTGAGACTAAAGTAGAATCTTCATCAGTGATGTGGTATCATTGAAAACAGCACATCAAATCCAGTGGTTTAAAATCCCTCTTTAACACTACAACTGGTGTTGAGTGCTGTTGCCCTCTACCATGTCCAGTCTTTTCATCATTACTTTCTGATATTATTAGCTATTCATAATTAACAAAAAAGCTCTCAATTTTTAAAGGTCATTTACAAAATTATTTACCTAAGTGCAAAGAATGTAGTTTATTCTGAAGAACAGGTAAATGCCACTACCATACACCTCTTCCCAAAGCTTACCTATTTCTACAAATTTTATATTATATAAAGATGCAGTGAAATTATTAAATTAAAAAGTAAAAAATTTTAATCAAAAAAATTCAGTTATGTGTTCTAGGGAAAAAATAGAGAACATTTATACAATACACTATTTGTGAAACTTTACAAAGTTTTATGAAAAGTGTTGTTAAGTTTTAAACCAAGGTATTTATTTTAATGTACTTTGATTGTAAATATGCAGTGTTAAAACAATACTGAACCAGCCACAGAGTTTGCACACGAGTTAAAGCTGCCATCTAGTTGCAAACAATGTGCAAGACAACTGAAGGAGTGTAAAGTAACATCTAATGGCCTATCTATCATATGTAGCTTCTCTTTTACAAAGTAGAACACAACTGGGGAAAAACCAATTGGGACTTTGCAAGTTTTACATTTGATACAACTCCTTTTTCCATTTGGGGGTAAACTGTATTTCTGAAAAACTGATGTATGTAAAAAACCTTGGTGAGATGCCCCAGCACTGTATGGTTAGGAGTAGATCTGAGTGATGCACAGATAAAGTTCAATTATAGTTCCAACCCAAATTTCATAGGTTGTAAGTATGAAGCCCATACCTGTGCAAGTATCAGGTACCAATTCAGAAACTGAAATGTTAGAAAAAGACAGAACTAACATTTCTTGTGCAATGCAGATTTTGCTTCCTTTGAGCACATGCAGAAATGCAAAAGAGCATGACTGCATTCTCACAGAGCTGCATTTCCAAAAATAAGCTCCATTGCATTTTAATGAGCTCAGCTTTCTAAATCACTGAAGGATTCAAAAGACTTTTACTATGCATCTCTCTCCGGTCTTCTGTGGAAGGTCTGACAAAGAAAACAGGTAACTGCCACAAAAGCAACATTGAATCAATTTTATTCCAGGTCTGATTAGAAGGAACACCAGGAATTGCTAGCTTTAAAGCCCCACATCAGAGAGGCATTTCATAGCTGACTGTGTAGTGTGTTTCGTTTTGTGTGAGATTTTTTGGGTGTTTTTATTAAGCAAGTAATATTTTTCTCAGCTCAAAGTGACACATTTTTTCATACTTATTGAACCAAGATATTGAACACAAAGGATTAATGAGGAGAGCTCTCAAAAAGAACAGGAAATCTCAGTGTTTTGCTTTTCATCACATCCTCCTCAGCCTCTTTATACTCTCATGACTCTTAGCATGTTGCTGTCATATGTAATATTGTATATATGTGCTTAAAAACCTAACTTTTGTGCAAAACTAGATACTCAAAATGTGAACAATTACTACTAACTTTATAGTGATGCACTGCTTACCTTTCAGCATTAGAAGGATCTGCTTTTCATATGGGCTTTAGCANTGCAAAGCATTTCATCTGAGCTTTCAGGAGAGTATTTCAGGATTTTAAGTCAATTGCATAGCAGAGTCGATATAAGACACAAGGGAAAACTTAAGTAGAATAAAAAAAGAATAAAGTTCTTGGCATAAGAGGCATGAAGTATTTCACAATTAATGAATATGTGCAGAAAGATTGCAAAAATGCCTTACCTGAAGAGGGTTTGAACATTCACAATAGTCTTGGCATCTGCCATGTAGTCTTCCTCAGCACTCATGGTGCTTTCTTTGTCCACCACCACCATATTAGCTGCAAAGGTGACCCCACACCTTAATAAGTCATCTAGGCTTTTGTGAAGAGAAAGAGGGAGAAAGAAACAAGCAACTTAAATATGGAACACCTGCAAGATTAGCCATGGTTGGCACCTGAAGATCAACAGATGTAACTGATGTAACAACTTCTAATATAATCAAGGATAACATCTCAATTAATTGGTAGAATAGAATATAGAATCTACTTAAGTAGGTTGTTACAGTCCCTCTCTTTTGTTAATGATAAATTTATTTCATTTTTTTTTTTTAATAAGCCTTTAAGTTGCTTGGGAAGACTTTGGCCTTATCCACTACAATAATTTGCTCCATTGAAGTTACTTCTGACAATAGAAAAACCCAAATAAATGCTCCAGGTTGCTCTTTCCCACAGTTTTATTTTGGTTTCAAAATGTTAATAAATGAGTTGGAGTGTTCTCAGGATACTTTTAGGAGCAGCTGCAGGGCAGCAGAACTTTGTGCACAGCTGGACAATGGTTGTGTGAAGCCCAACCACAAAAAAACACTCACAGAAAGCTGAGTTACAGTTCTCATCATGCCTTGTAGCTTTGTCTCCAAAATGAAGCATGTTTCAGCTGTTTTAACAACACCACTTTCCACAGTTTTTGACAAGTGTGGTCGTTTTTTTTAACAACTTATTTTGGAAGAATATATACCATTATTTTTGAAACTATGCAATATCACTCATAGTTGACTACAACAAAAGAAAAACTGATTTTATGTGATCTATGAACAACTGCAGTGTACAAGTAGAAGTCCAAACTTTTTTCTGAGTAATTTGTATTTCTTCTTTTTCAGACTTTCAGTTGATCCCTGAAAATAGCAGCATAATCTGAAATACCCAGATTTTCTGCATTTCAATGTTTCATAAGCTCAAGAGCTATTCTTATTTTAGCAGTTTCATTCAGCTGGCTTGTGGAGAATTTGAAAAATGCTAATGTGGAAGTATTATAATTCTAGTTCTCAGGTACCTCTAGCTAAAGGTTTCTCAAGATTGACTAGATTTCTACACTGCTGTGAAATCTGCTCAGTTACAGATCTCAAATCCCACCAAGGACTGGGGGACAGGTACCTACTACTTGACAAATTCTGATGAAGTGCATCTCTGCTATGAATTTTGGTAAAGCTGTTTTTCTGTGAGCCATCTACTTCTAACAAAACAAAAGAATGGTAAATGAAAGTCATTCCTTTGGTGATTTTCTCTCTGAGATGATGATACTTCATTGCTGTTGAACAAATGATAAATATTTTAGATACTTCGATAATAGGTGGCACTTTGAGAATGTATTTTATACCCCTTGAATGAGAAAGGAAAATTTGCATATTTTAGAATTTATTTCTTATATACAGATGATCAGATGTATTAGTTGTACATGATTTAAAAACATTGTGAGGAAAACACAGGGAATATGTATGAACTATATTTTTTAAAGTATTCTTATTGATGATAATGGATGTCAAAAAAACCCTCTACAAACTATAGTTGCTTATTGCACCAGGAATTAAACTGATTTTAGTGTCAGAAAAGATGCAGAAGTTCATGCTGGTATTACTATGAACTTCTGAATTCTGCATAATCACTTATTCCAAAGACTACATGCTTCATTTTTTAAAAAAATGCATTTAATTCTGAAAGAACAACAAAACACCATTAGGAGGGATTTGGCAATTTCCATTTTGAAATAAACTCACTAAATTTAAACAAAGTTTAATTTTCTACATTAGTAAAACAAGTTAACACCTGAGTTATTAATTACTTCAAATACTTTTGAGTATTCCTTTTTGAGTATACATTATGATGCTGTTTGGGTTTTGCCTTTTTCCTTTTATATGTTCTCTGCATTCTTCACACATACACGTGTAGCTCTGTAGCCTATTGTATTAGTAGTTAGTTAGTTTTCCCAGTAATTTCCCATGACCCTTCCCTAGGCAGAAAGACAAAACAAATTCCAGAGCTCNAAGTTCGAGAGCTCCAAGCGCCAGGAGGTGCAGGGCCACAGTGCTGTCTTGGTTCTCCCTGGGACCCAAGGCCAAGAACAACTCTTCAAAAAACATCTTCATGGACAAAGTAGAGCCAGTGCCAAGGGGGGACTCCAGAGAAGGGGCTTGACCTGGGGGGAAATTTCATCACCCCTTGTCCTCCTAATTGCTGCTGTTTATCAATTATGCTAATTTCCTAAAACCTATAAAATTGTATTCACCCCTGGAGGGGTGGGCTTTTGTGGACATCTTTCCATAACTGCCTCTGAAGGCCTTCAAGTAAAGATCTCCTTTTATATTACCTCCTCACTAAAATTATCTCGAGATTCATTTCCAGGTTGGGAAAAAGGTAACAATTTAATTATTCTGCCATTATGAGTTCTTTTTATAATTATTATGTAATTAAGAGTTAAGAAAATAGTAGATATTAATAACCTGTGACTCTTGTTTTATAGGAAAAAATGTAAACAACACTTCTGTGGGCTCTTTTTAAATCTTGCAATGATTCAGTATCACCAAGGTAAATCTGTAACTGTATCACTATTATAAGCAGTAAATAAGTTTTTTGATTTCTACAAGGGGAATTAATATTATGGGCTTGTAGCCCCAATTCACTATGTAGTGAAGCAAACAGTTTTCTTTAAATTTACAATCTACACAGAGGAGTTTACTAAAATATTCATGACTCCTTGCTCTTCTCTTGTTTTTGCCTGATTTTCACATTAAAGTTCTGTTGCTAAACCTATATCCATAAACATATATTAGCAGAGGTGAAGACAGAAATGTAGGAGTAAGTGATAATTTAAGTAGTGGAAAATGAAGACTTTTGGACACATTCAAGACTGTTTACATTCTGTAGCTATCTTTACAAAACCTGAGTCAATGAACTCCAACAAATTATAACTCAGTACAGACTGACACTAGAATCAGGGCTATAACCTGTTCATTTGTAGAAACATATGAACTCACCTAAATAAGTGTTAATCTTATGTTTTTGAAGATATTAACACGTGCTCCCTGTTATGCTTTTCATTAATGAGCTCCTTTATAAATCAGAAATTTGAAATCCCAAATTACAGCACACAGATACAGACAATGCATGCAAAAAGCTCATCTCCAACTACAACATACACACAAAAAAACATGCAATGACAACACACACAACAAACCACTGAGACTACAAAGGTAAGTTTTCTAACAGTTATTTCACCTACTTGTCGATAGAGCCCACCATGTAGTAAACCATTGGAAACCAACAGATTGCATCCAGAAAATGCATATCTGGCCTAAGCAGCAGATGGAATTACAAAATGAAACACAGTATCACAACAGCAGCATCTCTTTGAAAATATTTTAATCAACTGGTAGTTTGGGGTGTTTTTTAAAACTAAAAACTTTCTTAAACTTTGGCATCATAATGTCAGTTTAAGCAGAAAATAGGTTTTCAGAAAGCTGTGAATCAACAGTTTGCTGTGATCATAAAGAATGATCAGAATTAACATGCTTGTATTAATAAATTCACCTCTAAAATCAGAAATGTTATGGCACAGGACAATTCCAAATATAAGAACAAGTGAGTGATGTCAAAGACACACTACCAAGGTATACTCCAATGGATGTCTTATGAGGACTTAAAATAAGCATCAACAATTCTTAATTAAAATGTAAAGTGGAAATCAAATAATCTTTTGGGTTTTGTGACACCTACTGTTTTCAAGCCTACTCCCTCTCAGAGAAGTCACTGCAAATGCTGCATAGAGACAACACTAAGGGTGTTGGTTTAATTAGCAAGCAGAGCTTTCACTTCACATTAATCAATCAAATGTGGGTTTAGCTATAAAGTGTCACAACAGCACTAAAGTGTGTGCAGTTGGGCACTGTGCTGGCAAAAGGAGCTGGCACTAGAGGGCCCCCCGTGCCCATGGCTTTGCTCTCACACTGCCAGTGGAAGTGATTTAGCCTCATTTAGGCTTCTCAATTTGTGTAATTCATTGTAGTACCTACATAAAAACCTTCTGTTTTGCAGACACAGGTGACTAAGGAGCAGCCTGAGGAAAAGTGGGACACTTCACAGCAGGTCTTTGTAGAAAAAATCACTTAAACTGCAACAGATCTATGCAAAGGGAAGTGTCAGCCCTGGAATCACAACCTACAAGACATTTTTGCTTAGCTTGTTCTGCTATTCTGTGTACAGCTGACCTCCACTTCTGTGTCTTTCAAGTGATTTTAAGTAGCTGAACTGTACCAAAGTGTTGCAAAAAACCCTCTGAAAACTAATTTATTATCAGATTATAAATGAACCAGTCTTGGCATAGGCAAATTTGTCTGAAATATTAAAAGCAAGAAATGCAAAATTCCAGCAGTCACCAGAGAGATATAAAAGCAACAACAATACTGCAGGTTTTAATGTTCATCCATGGCTTTAAATAATTTTAGATAAAGTGTGTCTGTGGGCGTCCTTTTGGCTTAAAGAACTGTTTATCTTTGAGTGTAGTTATTAAAAATATACCTAACTGGTCCAGGCCAGTAAGTGCATTGTGTTAAGTAGGTTAGTGCTGTCATGTAGCTGTGAAACTGCTACACAGCTTGCTTTTTACAGTGTTTATTAAGCCATTTAATTTTAGCAGTATTATTCACATTTTTGGGGGTAATTTTAAGAAAAACTTAAAGCTGAAACATTGGCCATGAAGAATATAAACATTTAAGTTTACAGTCGTTAACAGTCAATAAAAGGTCAATTTTGTATATGACAGTGAACATGGAGTATGATTTTTGTCACTAACTTTTCTCAAAGGTAAGTGTGCCATAATGTTTTTGATTTTCAGCTGGCCACGTGAAAAGGGGTCATCTATTGAAGTAATGGTAAAATGAGTTTAAAACTTATCAGAAGGGGGAAGAAAAGTCTCCTTACGGGTTATCCAGCAGTAATACAATGGGGTTTAGCTCTTTCTTTGGTCGGTAATAAGCTCTGAGTGGGACAATAAAGTTATATAAGCCATTTCCAGCAGTTTCTGCTGCAACTATAATCAATTTATTTTTGAATCCATAGGCTTTGGCATCTTCATGGTAGTTATGCTGGCATCCCTAAAATCAAAGTAAGAAACAAGTTCAGTGGATGTGACTATCGTATCAGATGACGACCAGTAGAGACCTGGTTAGATATAATCACTTGGTGATGAAAAGGAGAAAATATAGCATTACAGCAAACACAGCACAAACTTCATCTCTAAGGAGAAATCAGAATTTAGCTCTGCTCAGATGCATTTTGCAAATGAGAATGCAGGGTTATCCAGTAGCAGAAACACCTTTTACCTTATCTAGTCTTAGACAACAGAAGGGTACTTTTTCATGCAGAAGATGACAAAAGGTGGGAGAACTTCCAATATAAGGAGAGTAGGGAGGATAGCCTTTGGCATACCTAAAATAGAAAAAAACCTTTTTTCAGTATGGCAAATGACAAAAACACAGCTGCCCACACAAGTGTTTTATGGGATGCTTATACATATGTCCAAGTTTTAGAGTCAAGTACACAAAATGAACTATGTTTAATAGAGGTCAAAATGATGTATTTTGCACCAGTTCAGTAGCACTTAGTGAAAGCTGCCATGTTTTTGGGGACTGAAGGCATTTTACTTGGGTTATTGAAAATAGTCTGTTGTATCAGTGTGCTGTCAGCATTTTGAACTGGAAACTTCTAAGTTAAAAAAAGAAGGAAGGAAAAGAGAAATAACTGTACTTCTGCTCTTCCCTCTCCATTTTTTTTTTCAAACATTTACTAAGAATGAGTGAAGTTGTTACCTTTTAGCTTTAACAATGTACTTTCAAAATGGCTGAAATAAATTCTAAATGGCAAATCCTCTTCCCAGTGAGGTGAAATTTCTAATTGGCCTTAGTGTTTTTTTACATGAGACCTTTTAAATCCTGGTGTTTCAGTCTGTAGATTTAAGATGACTTACTCTATTAATTTTTTCCCTGGAGCCCAAAATCTTCCCTGGGGCTTCTCATGCTTGTCACTGGTGGAGATGGGAAACTGCTGGTTGAGGCACTGGCTTAATTGTGTATTTCAGTTTTAACACCCCTGTCAGCAATTCCAATAAACATAACTGCTCATCTGCACAGCAGGATTGAATCCTCTGGGTTTTTTCTGAGTAATGCATCATTACTTTCAGTAATACACTAACAAGCATTTTGAATTAGATGTGATAATTTTGTCCTGTACTGCTTTTTTGTCATTCCTGCATTTTGAAGTCACACACCTAATCCCAGCATCAAAAACCTGTTGGATGATCTGATTATCACTGTATTCTTATGACAGGAATACTTATCTGTTTACAAATTTGTTGAGTGCTCACTTAGTAATTATGGAAAGTATAAAAAAAAAAAAAAGGCCCTAAAATATGCTATGAATGCATTGCAATACCCGACTACTGTCGCCGATTTTTTAAGACGTCAATGCCTTTTGTTGTTTTTCATTCCTGTTACCAACTTTCTCACAAACTTTTCTGTAAACAACTCATTGTTTTTCATTCTTTCATGTAGGTGGAGAAAGTTAATTAACTGTTAAGTTTGTCCAGTGTCATTGGAGAGGTGGCACTGTCACCCTCCAATCCACTGTCACCTTTGGAAAGTTATATATATGAAGTCAGAAATTAAATTTTGCTCTTTTTCACCTGTTAAGTTGCAGTGAATATGTGTTTGTTTCTCATGTCCTATAGTGACAGACTACAGCTTTTATGACTGCAAAGAGAAAATCTCCAGCAAACAGAATCTGTTGGGTGTTTTTGTATTTCAAAGTAGGCTTATGGCATCCTGCCAGCATTTCCTCAATGGGAATAATTCCATAATTGGGCTTCATGGGACTTGCTTCCTAGAAGTCCTCAGATTGATCTGCATTTCGAAAAAGATTATTGATACTTTTTATACAGTATTACCTTTTCACTTGATTTCACATTTAATATACGTACTCTAAGCCTGCAGAGCCTTCATCATCCGAGGGGGTGGTCTCATCCTCTGACTGGTCACTGAGCAGGTCGCAGGTGTGGAGGGAGGAGGAGTCTGCCACCTCCAGCACCGGGGCTATGCTGGGCCTCCTGCCCTCCCTGTCCCCCTGGGCAGGAAGGGCCAGCGTGGCCCCGCTGGCCCCGCGGCACCCGCTGTCCTGCAGGTCGATGGCCACGGTCCCTAGGGGCAGGGAAAACATTTCCTCAGTGCTTCCCAGAGCCTTCAGATGAGATTCTCAGGTCTATGGGGACTGCCTGGCTGCATGGCAAAGGACTGACAGCAACACTATGCTGAGTGTGTTTATTCCATTAAAATAAATCAAGTATTTAAACTGTACTCAAGGAAAGTAACACTTTTCCTGACAATTAGTCTATGTCTTCTTGTTAACTACCTCTTTAAAATCATACCTTATATAATCAGTCCATATTTAAATGCATCAGCAACCTGCAGATTTTACTTATGGTGTTCTTTAAATTAAAGAAGCTCATAAAAACTTCTTACAAACAATCAAGTATAAATGACAAAGAAGTACTCACATGATTTACCCACTTGTTTTGTTTGCATACACTTCATTATTAGTTTTTTATATCATAGTCTTAAATAGTTTAATTCCACATTGTCAAGTAAAAGAGAATCAAATTCCATTTGTTTGTCTGGTAGTTTTGGTTTTGGTTTGTCTGTTTGTTTGTTTTTGTCTATGTTTTTCTTTGGTTTGGTTTGGTTTTTGTTGTTTGTTTGTCTGTGGGGTTTTTTTTAATATGAGGGCAGATGTTTGAAGTTTTTATATTAATTCTATCTACTCATAATTATAGTTTCTTAAAAGTTTAGGAAGATGCTTTAAAATGTACTACTCATTAAATAAGAATATGTTGTGATGTAATCTTTTTTTTTTTACTTACCCATGCTGGCTATTATACTGTGTACTGGTAACCTAGAAGCTCCATGATAAGATAATTTTGATTCATGGTTTTTTCTATGCTTTTCTTGCTTCTTAAAAGCAGAATTCTCTTCTTTGGTGATATTTATGTAAAAGCATATATCAGTAGAACTCATGATATAACGAGGACCTGGATTCAGCAAAATGTTTTTGTTATCTTCCTTTCTAACACCAATCAGACAGACTCCAAACCTTAATTAGAAAAGGAAAGGCATGGTTCATTTTGCATTGTCCCACAAACACCAGAATTTCCATTGTCAAAAATGAACCTCAGGTTTATTTTTATTCTTTGCACCTTACGAACATTTGCAGCTTTCTGGACAAAGATGTTTGAAAAACATGTTCTGTTAAATAGGCCACATCAAATCAAGCAGATTTTATGAGCTCATGAATTCCTAGGCAGTTGAGTGTTTTTCATAATGCCCATAATGTTCTCCTAATGTTGTTCTAGTTGATTTTTTCTGTCACATGAATAGTCCTTTTTGGGAAAATATTGGTAGAAAAATGGATACATGATATGAAAAATTATTAATCATGTTAAATTGTTCCATTATTTATAAGTAATGGAAACAATTTTCATAATTCGTTTTTGCAATTCACTCTTTAAAATGTATTTGATTAGTGATAGAAAACAAGGAATTACAGGAAAAAATCCTCTTTCTCTCCTTGATTAAATATGAGAATAAACCCAGCATTTAGGGTTTGATAAACGCTTATTTCATCAAATATATACAAACATACATGATTTGTGTTTATTTTGCATGCTCATCTCAGAGAGCAGCACTGGATAAGCGATGCATCATCTGGACCTAATCTTAGGTATGTTATCATCTAACAGAGTTTTATGTTTGAACAATCACCAGAATGTACCATGTGACACCTTTAAATTGAACATTTTCCATAATATGAACATGCCATAAAGGAAGCCAGATTTCCAGCTGAGTCCTAAATAAAAATAAATAAAAAAAAATCCCACACGCTTCCACCTATTCATTTCTAGATTGTTTTAGACTTGGAAAAGGATTGGTGTTCTTGAAAAACCTCTGAAAAGTGCCTTTTTTTTTCCTGGTTGTCCAGCAATATCCTGTGTATCTTTCATATTCTATTCTTTTAGACTGAGGTGAGCTGTACAGAATGAACACAAGCTTTTATCTGACCAGCTCCATATCACAGAAATAGATCCATATTAGTGGCCAGATGCTTAAACCCAGGAACAGATTAATGTGCAGTACTGTGCCTTTAGCACAGAGCTATGTTGCAGGCCAAACAAGTAATTCTTTCTCTGAACTTTTGATGGTTGATAAGAAAAATAAACATACTTTTTATGCGCATGGAAAGAAGCATATGTGAAGCTCTTCCCCTCATACTCTGCAAAAAATGTACTTTCTTCCAGGTTAATGTGATAGACTTCATTACCAGAGCATCTGCCATACATTTTCTGCCATTGTTCTGGTGATTGCTGACTCTCCCTGAAACATAAAGAGAATAATTTAACACTTAATGCAAAGTTCTTGTTAATCAGAATAGTATTTCATGTCAATAGAAACTACAAATGTCTACTGAAAAGGTCCCATAGGCTAATCTGAAAGAAGTATTTGAGATCAAATCTTGGTAATATTGTAAGTACATAGATTATTTTAATGTATTAAAGAGCAATTTCTGTTAAGTAATAGACATATAAGAGTATGTACTTTAATATCAGAAGAGAGGTGGCTCAATTACTTTAAAATCACACCATAATAAGTAGATCCATGGCAATTTGAAGATGACAGGTAAAATCAGCAGCATTCTCATTATATTCATAAAGACAGTTTCTTCACATGCTTTGTGGCTCTCATTCCTGTCTGAATATCATTATTAACAACTTATTTAGGAAAGAATAATTTGTTTTTGGTCATTTGATCTGTAAGAGAGATTTTTCTGCAGTTGCTTATCAGTGATCTTTACCCTCTGGGTATTTTTGGTACCCATGTCTTGTAGACTAGTACAAGTACATAGCTTCTTTTCTCGAGTGCAAGAAAATTAACAACAAAGCATATCATCCTTTATGCAGCTGCTGCCCTTAATGCAAACAGTTTAGTGGACATGTTCCAAACCTCAGCAACCCCAACACTTGTAGCCCTGGAGCTCCTGGGAATTTCTTGATTAAGTTTCACATGGAAACAAGCCTGCATGACTTTTACTGGAAGTAACTGATGCATACATACACATATGTGCAGATAGGTCATGAAACTGAAAAGTCTGTTCTGTGTTTTGCCACTTGGAGTGAAGATCTCAAGATACCGGGACATGCTCCTTTTATGCTCATTTCTACATTTTCAGTACCTTAACACAATTTCTATTTTTCTTCAATTGACCATGTTTTATCACTCTCATCATGAAATCATTTTGTTTTAAGGTGAAAATAAATGAACCAATTTTGTTGCAACACTATAAATAGTGTACTAGGTATAGAACAGCAGAACTGGCAATGTAATCTCAGAACATTTTCCCTTATTTCACTTTTCCCCCTAAAATAAAATGGTCACCTGTTTAATGTCTGCTTGGTTCCAGTGAGTTGTCTGAAAGTTTCCCATGGGGCTGTACTGTAAAGATCACATTAACTTCAAGTCAGAAAGATTATTTTCTTCCAGTATTTTGTATCATCAAACAAACCCTAATAGAGTTGTATTAATAGTTTAGACAATCAGAAAACAGTTAAAGATAATTTTAAAGATTATTAATTAAGATTAATAATGAGATTAATATTAAAGGTAGAATTTTGGTGTCTCACAGACTGAAGTTGTGAATTCCATAAACAGCTGAGAAGACAACAGGATTATTTACAGCTCCTTAACAGGTTTTAAAACTTGAGTCCTACATAAGGTTTAATGCAGGTGTTAATAGCAACCATGATAATAAAAGGATAATTAAACAGGACCTAATGTAAAGGAAAGCAGTTCAATATTAACATTGGAAGTCTATTCAACAAATTATTTTCATGTTGTAGATCTAATTTTGTATTTGGTTTGGTTTATAAATACATGTATATAGAATTTTTATTTGTAGTTTAAATAATCTGCTTTCACCTAATTTTTACTTAGCTAAACTCAACTGCTCATCTGACTTCATCTTCCATATGCATAAATAAAGGTAATTTCACCAATTTTAACAACTAGCAGTTAATTTACTTCTTGTTCAACAACAGAAAACATCTGGAAAATCAAAAAAACCCCAAACCCTCTGAACTATAAATTGGTCAAATCCAAAGCAGTTTTATGTCTGCAGTACAAGCAGTACAATGACAAATGCCCTTATTCTGGAGTCTGTCTGAGAATAAATGCTCTAAAGAGTGCTGACTACAGTAGATAAATTATAACTAGACATATTCACTTTTTCAGTTTTTTGGTAGAAATACAGAATCGTATTCTTACAGTAACATACATTGTACATTCTTACAGAAACATACATTACTTTAATCCTTCTGGATTCAAAGTAATGCTACAACTATTTGTGGAAAAACTTTTTTCTTTTTCCTCCTAGTATACAATGACTAGACTAGAAAACAGTTAAATTTATTATGCTGGTTATGTCTATTAATTCTGATTGCAAAAGAAATCTTAAGCACTTTTGAATTCTGTGACAGTTACTTTGCATCACAGTTGGGAATCTGTAAATTATCAATGTGACTGTGTTAAACAGTGAAATGCTGAAGTTCCTAAGTACAGCAGAAAACATTTCCCTTTTATGTGTTTGGTTTTGTGCTGATGGAAAAGAGCACTGCTCTTCTTTTACATGTATACAATTTGAAATAACTGGACAAGGCTCTGGATTCTATGCATGCCACAGAATGAAAGGTAGGCAGATAAAAAATGTATAAAGAATGTATTTAATCATGGTGCTCAGCAGGAATCAAAACAGTGTTTTGTTGTTTTCCTACTAGGAGATTCTAGTGCAGACAGTGCCATTAAAATCTTGATATTTGTTGTTCTCAGTAGTAGCACTTCTAGGAAGAATTTCTGTTTTCCCCATTCTGGGCAAAGGGGAATACTAGAAATGTCATATAGAAGGTTAAATAACTCTGCTTATATATATACTGAGTTCATGGTTACATGAAAAAGAAGTTAGCATGTTACAAGACTTATACAGTGTATATGCAGCTATTTAATTTCTAAAATATATTTAGAGATTCACTCTTTATTGCATCTGTGTGCCCACAACATTACAATCAAGAATGCCTTATTATTCAAAGAATACAGCATAAAAGAGATACACCAGATGTGGTAAAATCATTTTAGTAAATTCAGAGAAATTCTACTGTGTCTATGCAGTCTGCAGAGACACCATAATTCTGCAGCCCTTCCAGCAGTGTGGTCACATTAAAAATCACGTATGTTTGTTTGCCTCTTAATGTACAGGCACAGAAGAGCAAATACCATATGTCATTAAAAAACACATTTTTTTAGTTAATTGAAACAAACCTTCAAACTAACCTAATAGGTATTCTTAGGTCTTGTTAGTGCTTGTAAGTAGAACTTTGTGATAGATAGAGACACTTCAATCTACTAAACTAGAAATATAATTTTTTTCATATTTTATATTGTGGAAGTGGCACAACAGCATGCAAAAAACTCTTAAATACTAGGGGAAGGGGGTGTTCTCTTCAAAACTATACTGCCTTGAGTAAGGCATTTTGATGCTTTTATTGTGCAGAAAATTCCATTTTCTTTTTTAAAACTGTAATTGTCCCTGTGGGAATTCAGGGTAAGCTGTTTTCCAAAGAGTATCAGCTATGACTTTTCCAAGTTGTTTGGGGTTTTTTTACGGTACATATACTTACTGTCCCCTAGATGTATGAACCAGCAGAGTGATTAATGTAGAAGTAGCTGGACAAATACAATTTAGAGCTAGCATAGCATATTTGAATTCCTCTTCACATACAACATGATCTGTAGGGAGAAAAAGAAGGATACAAATTGTTTTACAAAAATACTTTCAATTGAACAGAATTATCACTTCCTTGTCTAGGAAAATGGTGAAGATGGATCAATCAACAGTTGACCCAAGATCTTAATCTGCTTGAACCTTGGAGATCAGCTGTGTATAAATTTTCCCTACCTATGCTATCTAACATGGATGGCTACTGTTTTAAATCCAGATCACAGTTAAATGCTCTCCAGTGCTTGCTGATGGCATGAAAAGGAAATAGAAATAATTCTTTAATGTAATTCCCATATATCTGTGACAGTATTGAAATGGCTATAAAAAGGGACA
Organism: Buphagus erythrorhynchus; assembly: GCA_013400855.1. NCBI lineage: Eukaryota > Metazoa > Chordata > Aves > Passeriformes > Sturnidae > Buphagus > Buphagus erythrorhynchus. The sequence goes on along the minus strand of VZTT01042785.1, from coordinate 41,892 downwards.
AGCACAAAACTTGTAACTGCTTGTCAGTGTAGAAACATAAAATCAGAGAGGTTTTGTAAAATCATGAAGGCATTTAATACTAAGTCAGTCTTTTCCCCCCTGAATTTAGTGTTTGGTTCTTTCAATGGGAGTAGAATTTGCTTCTAATCAGAAAGAACATTACAAGTAGTACAGCTGATGATCAAAACATAGGCATGTGAAAATTGCTGAGTAAAGGTACAGAAATAACCTCCCCACCTAGACCTGAACTTTGCACACCTGCTTCTGGTTTCACCAACCTGTCACTGAAATCCTTGGAACCACCTTGCCTCTCTAAGCTGCTTTCCTGACAGAATTTATAGTATAGCTATAAGCCTGATGACACTTCATGAAAATAAAAGTGAAGGCATATTTTGTGTGCCTTCTCTGTTCCTTTTCTTTTGAAATATCTAGAGGCTTTTCAGTAAGAGAATCATTTACTACTGAATTGAGTAATTAATTCTCCCATTTTCTGAAGATCAGGGCCTATTTAAATGTCATAGGGAAGGGATGAATTTAGTTATATAAAGACACTGTCAAATGTAGGACAAAATGAGATTTTTCTTCCTGTAAATATATTTCAGCTGTAGCAATTAAATATTTCCTGCAGAAAATATTTCAGATAGAAATATGTTCTTTTAGTTGACCACAGGCCATTAATAAACCTACTTGAATTTCAAACCCAGGATTTTGAGAGGGTAAGGCATAGTCTGTGGTTTGAATGGAGTATCTGCAGTCTATTACCATTGGTCAGATGGCAAAGATTTATGGAAGTGGATTTATGGAATACCAACTTCCTTACACTGAAAGAAAGGGAATTCTCCCTATTTTTTAATTTGTATAGTATTTTGCCAAATAATCTCCCCTTATTTTTTGTTTGGAATGTTGTCGTATTATAGCTAAACATTTTGAAAATACAAGAAAGAAAAAATACACAGGGTAATGATTTCATCATCTGCTTTTTCAGATCTTGTATTTGACCCCAATTGTACATGTGGGCCTAAATATATAGAAGTGGAAGTTAATAAATCACAGATGGCACAATGCAGATGGGAAACCATAACTTAAATCCTCCAGATTCACTCTACTCTCTAACATATATGGTGAACTTTCTTGGCAGATGTTTATGTAAAATACTATGTCACCAAAGAATTTAGCACACAGCAAACAGAGATTGTTGTCCTACAACAGCCTCTTAATCATGTGTATGTCAGAGATTCACATGGTGTTGTTAAGTGTTTTTACATCAGGAGCCCTGGAGTTGGACTTGTGGACTATTTCTGCACCTCTTGGAGACTGTGACCTTCTGCAGTTAAGTTCTTATATCAGACACAGACCAGGCCAAAAATGCCTTGCTCATTTCTCCAATTATTTGACAGTTTATAGCTTTCCTAGAACATTCCTGTGTTTTTTCTGTATGCTCAGGACTTGAATTGTTGAGGATTACACAGAACTTTATCTGCTGTTTTCTTTCTGAAGTGAGCAGGGAGGAAGCTGCATGACAGCTCTCCCACTCCTCAGGTCTGGGACATCAGTCATGTCCCCTGACAGCAGGTACCAGAATCACCAAGTTACTCATCCAGTGTGACAGCAAAGCAGCCCAGGAAATTGCAGTTTATCTTGAAGTGAATATTAAATATGCCAAATCAGCTTCCCAGAAAAAGAAGTATTTTGATTGAGTTTATACTCAAAAAATATTACATTTAGAATTTCCGTAAATTGCTGTTTCTGTTGAAAATATATTTTGACAGAAGTTTTGTTCCTAAGTCTGTCTCAAATGGATGTAGTAATGCAGTGGGGTGAGTTATGGTTTCTGTGATGTTACTGAGGATAAAACAGACTCAAAATACTGATTTATGCCTGCAGCAGCAGCCATGTGGTAAGAATGACCTAGACCTGGTGCAATTATTCTGAGAAACCTTGCTTTTGTCAATTCGGTAAGTTAATGTGACCACTACCAGATCTGATAGAGAAAAATGCCCATCCATTACCTCTAGACTATTTTTATCTGTAATTGGACAGATTAATCATCTGCTGCATTCAATATCCATTTCAGTGAATCTGGACTATGTCTCTTTGAAATAAACTACTGAAGCTTTGATGTCAGACCTCAACAATCTGTGCTAATTCATGGGTGCATTTTGAATAGAGCATGTCAAAATGTATTCCCATTTCTTGGAATTGTAATTATATATAATTTCTATATATTCAAAGTAAAGCATATATATATACACATACATACACACACACACACGCACACAGATTATAAAAGTTTTAAGTTCAGCTCAGAAAATACTGAATTTAGTAGTCTCTGAATTGCATAAATATATTGCTCTACTGTGGAAAATCTTCACTTTATTTCCTATTTATGGGGAAATGGAAGGCCAGGAGCTTGCACCAAGGGTACATGACCTCTTGTAGCCTTGTGTGGTTGAAAGAAAAGTGGGAAGATTAAGAATGTAACTGCCAGCATTATTGAAAGAAAAACTGGTCATGTCAAGACATTTTTATATTGGAAATTACTCGGGAGAAATCAAAGCATTTCAGCTTAAGAGTTAAGACAGTTGCCCATCTGATCGCTGTCATGTTAAGAGTGGCTGTGTATTTAAAGTGTTCACACCTCAAACTTGTGAAGGGCTTTGCTGGACAAACATTTATGCCACTGTAGCAAAGTAAGTAAGTTAATATTTTAAACAAAGTAGTTAAAATCCACTCTAAAAAATATCAGAAGGCACAGAATGCTAGAATGTGCGTGTGCCACCAGGTGGAAAGTCAGGAAAATTGACTTTCTGACAGGTCATATGAGCCTGGCCAAGGTGCTTCCATTCTCTTGCTTTGAGGACAAAAATAAGTTCTCATTCTCTCATTAAAGACAGGAAGGATGTTTAAGTCTTGTTTACTGGATGGGAATACATTATAACAATTGCTTTTCCCATATACTGTTTCTGCCTGAGGAAGAAAGACTCCAGGATTTAGAAAACCTCCGGGCAGAAAACCAGGCTTTTCCCTCCTATAGGAACATGCAGTCAGTGTCTGAATTTCAGGACTGCTTCATGCAATCTAGGAGGACTGGTCAACCTAATATAAGCTGCTGAGAAACCTGGCTTCTAGTGGTTTATACATTTTCAAAGTAGTTAAAAGTTAAAATTTAGTTAGGAGGACTGTTTGGTTGTATTTCTTCTAAATTAAAGAACTTCATTTTTGACAGCTATAGTATCTAAACCTGTGTGTAAAGAAAGAAAAACAAAAGAAGAAGAAGAAGAAGAAGAAGAAGAAGAAGANGTCACAGTGAAACATGGAGGATGTGAAGAAGAAGAAAAAGAAGAAGAAGAAGAAGAAGAAATCCTATTACTGAATATTTGAGGTTCATAAAAATGCCCAGTATTGTTTTGGGAAACCTCTAGAAGAAAAGAGTCATTTTCTCAAGGAATATCAGACTTAAAAGAAGCTTTCACATTAAGGTAGTAATAAAGCAGCCCTGAATCATAATAGGAAAAGCACTTAGAAAAATGTTCCAGATGACTGTGACAAATTTTACATGTAAACACTCTGGACAGGTCTGTAGTCTGGGTACATGTTTCAGGATGATGAAGTGTTGGACGACATAAATTCCAAAGCGGGATCCTCTTAGGAAAATGTATACCAACAAATATTGTTCTTATGGCTCCAGCAGTGCCTAACCGTTTGCAGTAGGTGAGCATCCAGTGGTGATGCTGAAGTTCAGTTGAAGGAAATTTTACCAAAAGAGGTNTTTTTTTTTTTGGTTTTTTTTAATATGGTCCAAATTCTCTAACACTTCTAACAGACATGAAAAATTGCCTCTGTTTTAAAAGTCTGGTTATATGTAAGCTCCTACAGAGACAAGCCATTAGGAATAATGAAAGTCTCTTAAAAGCACAATTTGGAACAACAAATTAACACAGTTACTGATAAAGAAAAGCAGCCATGGCTAAGGGAGCAGGGATTATGTTTGTGCTGGGTGGTTTTAAGGGGGACATGAAAAAGTACCATCGTTCTCATCACAGCATGAGCCTTATCCCCCTCTGTGCCATCTCATAGCTCGAGATTACACTTTTACAACTTCAGAACTGCTACTGATGGGGCTTTTTCTTCTTTCTAACCCAGTGGTAAATTCCGTAGCTTTTAAAATTACAGCTTTAACTGTTGCTCTGGAGCTGTTCTGCTGGAATTTACTTTTTCATCACATTCTGGGATGATGGAGGAGACTAATATTTTTCCATAGAGTTGTTTTTATTTTTGCATGAATCAGCAGTCTTTCCTTCCTTGGAATATCATTCAAGAAAATTGAATTTTCAAAATTGCAGCTGAAAAGGAAAGTTTCTCTTCTACTTCAGAGCTATTTCTCCAGAAGTATTTGTGTGTTTTTGCACATGAGCATATGTATGTCTAGGTACTTACACATGTGACTGTTCAGATATAGACAGAAAGAAAGAGAAACATATAATGCAGAGAAATAGTTTGTCAAATAAAAGATGGCAATCTCTTCTTACAGGAGTAAATTTTTTTCAGATTTCTTAACATAATTTTGCATTTTATGCCATGGTTTCTAAGGCATGCATTTTACTGGATTTAGAATTAAATCATATCTCTCTTTCAAAAATATTTGCAAGTAATTAAAATAATGTTTTCCATACCACTTGGTAAAAAAACAGTCCAATGAGAAGATTTCTCCCCTCAATCATTTGTTGGATTAAATCTGAATAGATCTTCTTATACATCACTTAGTAACTATGTTTTAGTAGACAGAAATGACTTACAGACATGGGTACAGTAGACCTACCTGGATCTGTAATAAAGGAATACTTATACATCAAATAATTCTACTCTCTATATTATGTAGCATAAAACTATTAATTCTTTAAAGTGCTTTTAAGTAAGTCTTTAAGTAGTAAATATGCCCAGGGATTCTCATTTTGCTTTTGTTCCTGAAACAAACTGTCAACACACCGAGTCTTCAAATGACTGCAATCTTCCACTTACCTGCAAACTTGATGTGGAATTTATTCTCAGGCTTCAGTATCTGAACATACAAAGGGCAATTTGGAGCAAAGTCTTTAACTGCCCATGCTCTTAAAATGGTTTGGTGATCCTAGAAGAAAGAGTATGAGGGGGTGCCAATGAAATACAAATAGCCATGTCAAAAGAACGAAAAAGAAAAAGAATCTATTATTAGATTTGCTCCATTGAAGAAAACTCATTTTAAGACCAAGTGGCACCAGCTGGTATGATGTTTATGTGCAAGTTATATGATTACTACTACTTATTAATTTCTAGAAATCTTCCACTAATAAGGTATTTTGAAGCTCTCCTATCTTTCTGCAAATGCTAATGATTGTGTCATTTGGAAAGGGATAGCATTTGGAGGTGGAATGGTTGTGAAAACTTAAGATGGCAGTGATTAGTCATGTCTAATTAATGAAGAATTATGTAGCATAGATGTCCTTCCAAAGAGACTCATAATTAAAATAGCGTTAAATGACGACATCAGGAACTGAGAGTCTAAAATTGTGGGTAATTCTAAAAATATCAGTTTAATTAAAAGCAGATCTTTGTGGAACTAAAACATTTGCACAACTGATGTCAGGATTTAGCCAGCTATTAACCAAAGATTCCAAGAGATTTTTCAGGCTGTTAGGTTTTGTTCTTGTTACCACATGGCAAGAATGAGTTACCTTCAGGGTGAATACTGCTATCCATAAAAGTCATCTATATGATCAGGCATTCATATTTTGAATTTTGTGAAGTAAGACTAATTCCAGTGTATCATCCATTGGTTTTCATTTATTTGAAAACATAAAGAAGCATTTCAGAGATATATCTAGGAAGCCATGCCTGAATTGAAATGCCTTGCCTAATCATGATATTGGTGATATTTAAAGATAAAATATAAAGAATGATTCATTACATTTGCAGCATCAGCAGTAAGAAAAGGTTTCACTCTCATGAACACAAGGGAAAAATCTCTGCCTGGAACAGAGTGTGACTGACATTTTCAAACCATAATATTTTATTGTCAATTGAGATGTTAGCAAGTATTTTTTTTACTAGAAAAACTAGAATGGAGTCATAAGAGGATGGCAAAATACCTTATTTCACATTTTTCTTATTAGTAGTTTTATAGATGTAGGATTACTGTGCCCAGTCAGGAGATTTAAGAGCTTGGGTGTAACCTGCTGTGGGTTTTCCTTGTATGCAGCCACCATTTTTTTTTTTCACTTTTCTATAGCATACAGCAAATTACCCTCCTGAGGATTTTTGTTGTGTGTGTGCTGCTGGGTTTTTTGCTGTTTTGTCTAAAGGTAATGACATGCCAACACAGCTTAGAAGCAGCAAATGATTGAGTAATGTGCTAGATGGCCACTACACAGATATGGTACATGCCTAGAAATACAGTTATCTCTATGTCAGATATTTTCTTGGATTTTTTTTTCATTATTATTTTGTCTAAAAAATCTGTTTTTATCAGAATGTGCAATGATTGTTAAATATAAGAATGAAGATTTTGTTAAAAAGGTATTCAAATTACACTATTTTGTTAAAAACTCGAACAAACCAAGACTCATAGAAGTGAGAGTTGTAAAACTAGAAGTATGAACCTCAACATGAAATAATTTTTTTACATCATTTTATAGAAAAGGGACTCTTTAAAATTAAAAATCTCTTGATGATTATTTGGAACACTGACAGTTTTAACACTGCAAAATATGCCTTGCTTTCCATTTTCTAGTTCTTCTTTGAACCAGCAGTCCACAAATATGCAAAATATATCTATATCTATATCTATATCTATCTATATCTATCTATATCTATATCTATATCATGGTACTTAAATGCCCTAAATAGCTCCATAGGATCAACTCAGTGGGTATGCACTGTTAATCCAATAACCTTGCATTATTCTTTCTTTTTCTCTCTTTCCACTTGGTATATCCATATGTTTGTATACAAAAGCTGGTTATTTGGTTCCCAAGTTTTTTGCTCGGTTTTTCTCCCAAATTCCACTCTGAAGAAGCACTCAAGGGGAGAAAAAGAAAAAGACAGGTAGGCACCTTAAGTGATTTATTAGATTCAGTCTCTTCATACAGTATTGTGGCTCTCTTTTTAAAATGTAGCAATTTTGGTGCTATATTGCAATCACTTTAAAAAATGTTCACCTTTCTCCCAATATATGGTATATATGTACACACAACAAATAGAGGTAACTGAAAGAAATTTTGCTTCTGTTCCCATTATTAAACATATGTTTCTTTGGAAGGTGAGTGAAAAAATATATTCTCTTCTATGTGATCTCCACACAATGAACTGCAGCTAGTGATCAAAAAATTACCATAGATACAAATGGTGATTAATATAGAGGTGATATTTAAGTTCATATATGAAAAGCTGGAAGTTTTAAAGTGGGTGTATTTAAATGATAAGAACTCAAGGAAATGCATTTAATATGTATTTTAAAGTAGTTCTGTTAATTGAATCTCTTTCTTGCCACACATGACTTGATAAATTAGTTATATCCTGCTATGTTTGCATCCATATTGTGATGCCATTAAGGCAGAGTAATTTAGATTACCAGTACAGCAGAGTCACACAATTTGATTAATGAAAGGGGGAAAAAAAAAGGTGCAAGCTTGAATTGGACCACCTCTGAATTTTCAGAAAGCCTCAGAACAAAGCTGTCAGCAACAGCAGAAGTGTTATCACTAAAAGTTATCAACTAACAAAATAGCAAGCAATATACAGCCAGAGGTATCCATGGCAAATGCTTGAGGATCGTAGCTGGGGGATAAAAACCCTCATTGGCTTCAAAAAATCACTTGAGTAACAACAGCTGTTCTGGTCAGGAATCTCCTCCTTTTATTTTGACAGCTGTCATACATAGGAGAGGATCCAAGGTTCTTTTATCAGTTTGTCAGCTTCTCAACAACAGCAGGGTGGAAAATCAGAGGTACTTATGAAGATTGATACTGGGATGACAGCTGAACTTCCTTCAGCCCAGTGACAAACAAACCTTCTGAATACTAACAAGAAGCTGGAGCAGTGTAGGAAATTCAATGCATTTCATTCCACAGCTCTAGGGGGCAGTAAGACGAAATAGTTTTTAAAAAAATTAAGAATTTTCTACTTGCAGTATAAATAATTGCATGCCCTGTGAAAAAAGTAATCTGACAGCAAAAGAGAAAACAAGGCAGAGCGGTGACACCTTGTTTAAAAGCTCCAGATCCCACTGACCCTGAGATATCATTGTGGCCCAGGGGAAGGTACCAGGAGAATGCCTTTGGTGAGATGTGCCTGTTTGTGTGCTCCAGGTACAAAGAGAAATAAGGTTTGAAAAAAGTCTGTAGTGGCAGCTGAAGTGTGCCAGGCAGCATTCTGATGTTTCCTGAGGGCAGAAAGGAAGAGCTGCAGTGGCCATGGCTCCAGAGCCAAACCTGCACCGTGCTGGCCACAGTGGATGGGAGCTCCAGGAGCTCCATGCAGAGGCCACTGCCTGCCCTACAGCACAGTCCAGCAGAGCTGAAAATTGTCTTTTCTTTGAGTAAATTCTGAAGCAGTTATGAGCAGAGATGAACAGCTGACTGGTGCTCTTGGTGTCCTTAATGCTGCATAAACCTTCCCAGTGCAGCATAAATCACACACTGATTTTATGGGATTTCTCATTTGTAACCACTGTGCAACTCCCAAGTACATTATGTGAAATGAGATGTTGTAGCTGATTTGTTCTGAATTAATGGCTGACACTTGGGCTATTTTGGAATTTTTCAGTCTCCTAGAAGTTACAGGTATTCTTCCAGGTATTTGCAAGAACTCTTGCTTATTCTTACCTTTAAATATCCCAGACCCTCTGTCACTTCCAAGCAGTAGGTCTGCCTTGCTTGACTACTCTGGACTTACTTACTGCCAGTTCAGTGGCTTTCACTGCTGTATTTTCAGGAGTCTATTGCTGATGAATCAAATTCAAAGTCCTTAGGTCAGTAAGTTTAAATGTTATAGCAAGAGCACAGGTTTATTTCTTGGGGAGCTCAGTGACTTTCTGCAGTGGATGGGTCCAGAACAGGGTCTTTATCTAAGATCTTTTAACTAAGTTCTGATGTCAGATGAAGTAGTAAGTGATAGAGAATATATTAAGTAATGCTACAGATGCAATGCAAAGCTCTCATTTACCATTTTTTACTACATCTGTTTTCAACATTTAGAAAAATAATTGCTATTTCTTACAGTATAGCACTAAAACAGCATTTTTAGTTGAGATTGCTTAAAACATAATTACTGAATTATAAATACTGGTTCTGTCTTGTTAGGCAATTTATAAGCATCTTCAGGGATATTCAGACTAATATTGAACCCCTTTGGAGTTCAAAATTGAACTGAATGAGGCAAGGCTGCAATAATTTACTGTAGTACACATGGTGAAAAATTTTAAGTCATGTTCGTAAATCCATCCTCAGTGGACTTTTTTAATGGATATTTGTGATCAGTAGATACTTTCATTAGCTGGAAGAGTTGAAGTTCATACAGTTTTATTCTTTTATCACAGATGCACTGCATAGAGGTTTGTATTAGCAGTGTTCCTTTGTGGACAGTAACTTACCTGACTGCAAATAACTACCAGCATGGGCAAACTCAGAAACTTATTTAAAGAATATTGCTATTTTTCATTTTTCATTTTTAAAATTGGCCAATATGAAAAATAGTCAAATAGTCTCATATATATTGGTTACTTGTATTAGTCACAAATTTATTTATAAAGTTGAATTCAGTTGAATTCATTAGTTCTGCATACACCAGTCAGTTGATACCCATCTCTTTTCTGATTTAATAAATACAACTGATTAAATTGAATATATAGAGCACTTCAGGTACTTTGAATATTGACAAAGTACCATTCTTGGAAGTGATTAATGCCCAATTATCAATGTGTCTATAAAGTACTATGAGACTACTTTTATGCTATTCTGCCCTTGTTGCATAGGAAAGAACTGAGAGGAGCAAGGCAGTAAAAGCTGGACATCCTCTCATTTCTCCCTCCCCAACTTACAGCTGCTGTCCTGTCCACCTCACAGCGGCTGCTCAGGATGAAACAGGCTTCAGCATTGTCCATCCTGGAAGAAAGGAGACAAATCCATCACACCCCAGGCAGTATGCACAAGTCACTGGACTCGTGTCACAGTCAGAGTCTTGCACAGAGAAACAGAACACAAAGTTGAGTCTGCTCTCATTTCTTACCCTGGTGACAGTAAAAGCTGTGCCAAAGTAACAAAAGCAGAGTGGCCTCAAACTTAATTTGCAAAGTATTTATCTGCCATGAGTATGGAAGGTGAATAAACAGCACCACTCTGCCTGGTGTGTAAGAGTGCAATATGCACAAGTTATTACTGGTAAGAATAAACAAGAGAGGGCAGATAATAGACTTTTGTTGCCTAGTGAGAGCAGAAAGTTGGGTACATGTACAAGAATAATGTGTTTGGGATAAATAACAGACATTTCTGTGTATATATGCATTAAATGAACTATTTCCAGTTCTTGGGGTCTTTGATTAGGAAGAAAACATGGGAGCTCTATGAGTAACTTCAGCTAAGCATGGGAGCAGTTGTGGAAGACAGGGTCTTTACCAAAGTTATAGGAAAGAGAATTCAGTTAAATTGGATGAGATTCTTTTGCAAAAATGCAGTCTTTTGTTAATTGGCTATTCACTACTGATGCAGTCACCCAGCTTTTGGTATTCCCTTACATTTTGGTGTGACCTTCATCATGGTATTTTGACATTGGGTTCACATATAATATATGGATAAATTTTGACAATGAGACCCTTCTTGATTATTTTGTTGTTGTTGGTAACCATTACTTTATTTATTAGAAGAATTTTATCATGCGCCTTGTGATCTCCTCAGTACATTATGTTCTCATTAAAAAGAAATACACCAAACATCTTGGGTACAGGGTTATATTTCATATCAAATGTTCTATTAAATTCCCACTATGCTTCTTCCCTCAGGAGAGGTTGAAAATTATTCTGTGACAGGTACATTCAATTACATGTTCTGCAGGAAAAAGCACAGTTCCACAGCTGACTACCTCCAGGTTATTAGAAGTGAAATTCAAGACTATATTTAGGGAATAGCCTAATTTTAATTCTTGTAATGTGTAGAACAACTGTCAGCTAAATCCACATATGAATTCCTTCTTGAAATCAGCAAAAATCAAAAAGAAAAACAAAAAAAGAAAAAAGGATCTCTCCAAAAGAAAATCTCTGGTCCTGAAAAGAGCTTTCTTGTCTTGTCAAATTTTAAACAGCTGTAGAACTAGTTGTTATTTCAGTGGCAGAAGTCTGAGAAGATAACACTGCTCATGAAGCTTCTCACACATGAGACTCCTGGAAATAACTCCCCTCAGGTAAAGAATGACACAAATAGCCTGTCTGACACAGACAGGTATTAGCTTAATTTTAGTAACCCATGACACAGAGCAATGCAGATGAATTAATCAGTTATCTGCTAAGAATCACCTTTCCCTCTCTTTGGAGAGTTTAAGGAGATGATCCTTCTACATGAATTCCACTGTGAATTCCTCTGCAGCTCAACTGATTGAGCACTGGGGGGAGGGAGGTGTGTGTGAGGAACTGTGCTTGACTGATATGTTTTGATAAATGTCATTCACTATTAATTGGCAGAGAGCATGTCTTAGAAGTGGTGGAAGTATGTGTTAAGAGGAGGGCCCTGAAGGGTTCACATATGTACAGCAGAATAGTTGCTTAACTTTACCAAGCTGAACTTAAGAAAACAAAACTGTACAGTGGGTTCAAAATTTCAGATATTAAGAAAAACTAATTATATCAAAGAGCTTTGATTTGCCTTCTAAATAAACATGGCTTTCCTTCTAGCATAGCTTTTGTTGCCTGTTAAACTTATTTATCGAACAGCATGAGTGAAAAAGAAAGTAAAAAAGAATGGCCAATATTTGCCTACTTAGCTCTCAACAGGTCTTGATCTTTCAGGGCTGAGCCTTGCAAGTAGATAACTCTTTGGGACCACATTGGGATTTGCAACACCCTTCGGACCTGAGCATCCATCTCCGTAGGACACAAAATAACCACGTAATAGTCCTGTCAAAATAGGAAAAAAAGGGAAATAGTCATGGTTACTGTTGCTGGAGAATGAGTCAACAGTGACTTGAGATGTCAACAATGTCTCAGATAAGACACTCTGTCTGACAGACAGAGTTTATTTCCTCAACTTCCTCAAAATTTTTTCCTTTGCATTAATGGGCCAATCCAAACTGCTTCCTGTGCTACTCGGAAAAGTAAGGATGGTCTGAAGGATCCTAAGTGCACAAATGAAAAGGAGGGAAAAATGGAACATGGGAGAGGAGAGTGAGAGTTTAGGCCAGGCTGGTCATAGAAATCTTCCTATCTGCAACACAGAGATTTTTACAGAAAGCAAAATGGCATTGGATGCAGTGCACCCTCTGTATCCTTCAGCTTCTCGGTGCCCAGAATCATTAAGGTTGGAAAAGATCTCCAAGACCATTGAGCCCAACTCAATTTCAGCTGTGAAGGGAATGTATGTAAGCCCCTTTAAGTTACCTGTATACTATTAGGGCTTTTCCTCTTTGTCTCTAGTGTATCACAGAGCCTGACTCATTCTTCAGCTTAATTAACTAAATGTTGTGTTTCAATTTGTGTTTGTATCTATAAAGAACTGGATTTCTTTGTGCAATTGCTTATGCATCTTACTAGCTAATTGTTTTGGGGAGTATTTTGGATTTGGGATTTGGCAAATTGCTGCTCAGCCGTTTGAGGGTTGTATTTGTGTGATTCTTGCAGTAGTTAATGAAGCATAGTATCACAGGTAACTTAGTAAAAGATATAGAGAAGGTTTACAAAAAGGGAGAGTCTGTAGGAAAGGCAATGATAACAAATCCAAATTGATACCTCATGGAAATAAGCTTCTAGATGTTCCAAATAAGCTATATGACAAGTCTGCATTACCTAGGGAATATTTGTACACTAACAAAATCTGTGTATTCCGTCAAGGTCTTTGTCCTTTAAAGTACATGTATTTATTTCTTAATTTCCACAATTCCAAGAGGATCTAATCTTTGCAATCCTGTGCAATGTGCTCTAGGATGACCCTGCCTGAGCAGGGAGGCTGGACCAGATGACCCCCAGTGGTCCCTTCCAACCTGACCCCTTCTGTGATTCCTAACACTGGCAAAAAGCAAAACACATTGTGAAAACCAAAGGATGTTTTTACTTATGAAGATTTTTGGATCCTGTCCCAAAACAATGGGAAAAAATAAATTGAGTAGATTTCAATTTTTTTCTGTTTTGGGGTAGAATCTAAGAAATTTGCATGGAAATACCTGTTTCTAAAAAGACTGGCATAATTCAACAAGACACTGATTCTATCTATTTAGTCTATTCACCTCAATACCTCAATTTAAAATGCCTCCAAACTCTATCTCAGCTCCTTTTTGCAGGTATAGATTCCCAATTCACCTATCTATTCCCAAAATCAGTTTTATGAATTAAAAACCATTTCAGAAACTTTTCTTTTAAAAACAAACAAACAAATGAACAAACAAAAAAGTAGCACAACAAACAGTGTTTGGAGGGGTTTTTTGTTCTATTTTGGGTTTTCTGTTTTTTTGGGTTTTTGGTTTTTTTTTCATTCTCAGTACCTGCAGTCTGGGGTGGGCATAGAATTCATTTAAGAAATCCATGAGTAAGTCAATTTTCAGAGAGCTCACACACAGCACAACATGTTTTTCCGTCTGAGCTCTGTATCTACTGTAGTTTCCTCCGGACTTTTGCCTCTCCATCCACAAATATGCCAGCTGTTCAAACTGCAAGAGATGCCAATTGTCAGTGAAATAGAGACCTGTAGGTGAGCACTACAACTCTATAATGACTTGGCAATGTTGCATGGTTCATCTCATGCCTCTATGAAAAGCTGCCCTTAGCCCACAACATCTTTTTCTTCGTTAAATTTTCTCTAATAAGGTGATCACAAACCATGGCAATAGTGCCAGAATCTAACACACACAAACAGCAGTGAAAATTCATTAAAATACCATGAGAATACACTAAATCACAAGAGTTTAGAAAAGAATGAAGGCTGGTACCTTATTTCTTTAAGTATTTTATACCTCTGAGCTCTCTTTTTCTAGTATTGTGACGTAATTGCTTCTCTCATATGAAAGGTTAAGTTTTCACACATGTATTGTGAATATACTTGGAGAGAGGCAGCACTTTTTCTTAGTCTGGGTGCAACTCTTTCCAGAGTAGTGTTCTGAAGGTGAT
>VZTT01042784.1:186109-196447 GCA_013400855.1 Buphagus erythrorhynchus | reverse complement strand
TAAGAGTCCTCTCTTTTCTCACCAATAATTTTTATAAGAATCAGGCAAGACAGATAGTTGTGATACTGTGCAGGAAAGCTTTTTTCATTTTGTTTCCTTGCTAATGAAGGATTCTTAAAATTCATTTTCTATTTTGAGTCTCACTGCACTGGTAGCATGCGTAAAGAATTTACAGTAATGTACCTTGAGCACACTGCAGAAACACAATAAACTCACACGAGTAGTCTGGACTTAAACCAGAAATTAATGTGCAGACTTCAGTACCTGAAAGCTTAAGAATATGATACTTCCTGATTTGGATTTTGAGAAGAATAAAGAGAGATGAGGCACACTGCTAAAGCACTGAATGCCTGTTAATAATACCTTGCAGAATGGAAATGCTGTTCACATGGTTCAGGTAATGTAAATTTGCCGCTGTGTTCCAGCTGCAAGGACAAATCCCCAGCTTGCATGAATGGGCATGGTGTCCTTGAAAAGAACCATAGAATCCTAGAATAGTTTGGGTTGGAAGGGAACTTTAAAGGTCATCTAGTCAAACTTCACTTGCAGTCAGCAGGGACATTTTAAATTTTCAAGGGTTTTGGTTCCTACTGTGAGAGAGTGTCTGAATGCACATAAGTAGCAGTACCATACCACATTCTTGGATGCAGATTTGACCTAATGGGTTTATTCAGCCTTTAGAAATGTAGATACCCATATACATGCCAGAAAACTTGAGAAAAACAGAAGACATTCCAGTAGTCATACAAATAATGGCATTTGCAGAAGGATCTTCATGTGTTAGTAGAGACTGTGTATGCTGTAATCTACATAGAATTGCATCTTTTGCATCCCAAGAATATTATCACCTCTTACTTAACAGGAAATGTTTTGACTTTTACCCATAATTTCAGCCCATTCATAAAAGGTACCTAAACACCATCTTTAATAAGGATATTTGTGTTCACCAGCTCCAGCTAGGATACATTTGAAATGCACACTTTAATTTGTTTTGTGTTTGTTTTTAAAAGTTATGATCACACATTTGAGATTAATTATACCAGCAACTTTTCAATTAGGCATTTTTTCAGAGTTAGAGACAAAAACTGCACTATTATGCAAATGGGTTATTTTTAACAGTAAATAGAGAATTAAAATAAGATTGAATCCTAGTAAGGTCACTCAGCTCACCTTCTGTATTTGATGAGAATGTGTTTAGTCAGGCAATAGCTGCTTTTATCTAAATAGAGTATGAAGTTACCCTTTTACTTTGTAAAAACTAATTAAAACTATCTTAACTTGCATGGGTATACAGTAAATTAATTGTCATTAAGTAGGAATCTGAATGTCCTATCATTCATCATGCTAAAGAAAACCCCTTTCTTCTTTGTCAGATTTTTAGATTAGAAACGAGAACAAAACAATTAGCAGGAAGCTGATATTAAGACTTTAAAAAAATCCCCAATAAGAATGCCCATGTACGCATTAATAACAAAGTACAGTAATCAATGTGAAGCAATGCCATTTGTTTGGATCTTTCTTCTTAAGGATTTGTGTGGTGATCTTAAAAGTAGTCTTTCGCCTTTGCCCAATCTTGTCAAAGGAAGCAGAAGACACATGAGTAGTTTCCCTCATTATCATTATCAAATTCTGAGCAAGTTGACTCAACTGTCTGAAAGGCTGCTGCTCATTTATCCCACACAACAACCAAATAGATACAAGCAAGACATTGCTCTTCTTTTGTGAAGCAAGTCTGTCCCCTGTGTGCTTATACAGCATTTAGCACAGAAATTTGGAAACTCTACCCCCTCCTGTACTGCAAATAATAATTCCAACACCAGCCTGCACTGAGTTCCAAAGTATATTACAAACAGTATGTGCAGTTTGGGGTCTTCTCTTTTGCTCTGTGGTGCTGGAAAACTGATTTCAAGTGGGGATTATAAGAGTGGGAGAATTGTTAATCAGAGGTTAAATCTTACCCAAAGAGCAGTAGACTTCTTGAAGCTCTGAACTTGGCTGTCCATGAGCTGTCTAATACATTGCAGAAGAGTAAAGCCAAGATTATACATGCTTAGTTGTAATCCTTCATCCTGTAATTCTTCTTCATCCTGTCTTGAGTGGCATGAAAAGTGGACCAAAATTTTCTCTGCTGCTATAAAGCTTTTCTACAGTTTTGGTGGCCAGAGACCCTGAGCAAGCAGTGCCATCTTCTTGCTCATTCTAAGAAAAGTCAGATTTGTTACCTTTAAGTATAGCATCCAAATAGGAGTGGAGTAGATGTGGAGGGTATTGACAGCACCACAGTAGGAACAACTGAAGTTGCTTGTTGTGGCTGGAAAGATATTGAATGTCAAAACTGTCTTTAAGCACTATAACAGTTTTAAAAATCACTGTGTTTTGGGTTGATACGTGCATTTTTCACTTGGGGAATATGTTCTACTCTCTTAAATGAAGTTCAGTGGAACACAAGCATGTTTCCCTGAGGTTTCAAGATTCCAAATTATTAATATCCTCACTCTAATTAACTTTTGTCTATCCTCACTCAGAACAGGAGATTTCTTTTTTTCAAAGGTATTTGGTATTGACCTATTTCTCTTGGCATTAGAGACTCTGACAGTAACCCAGCTGACCTGAAGAGTTTGGGCAGCTGTGGTTCATTGACCTTGGCTGGATGCTAGATGCTCACCAAACTGCCCTATCACTTCCTCTTCTCAGCTGGATGTGGGAGAGAAAACAGATGGAAAACAACACGTAGGTTGAGATAAGGCAGTTTACACAGGCAAAAGTGAAAGATTGCATGTGCAGAAGCAAAGAGAAAACAAAAATTTTTATTCTCTCCTTCCCAGCAATGTCCATTCACTTCCTGGGAAGGAGGACTCCAGCACGCGGAGGGGTTGCTCCAGAAGGCAAACGTTGTAAATAACAAATGCTCCCTCTCCCCCTCCTTTTCTCAGCCTTTATGTCTATGCTGACATCATATGGTGTGGAATATCCCTTTGGTCAGTTTGGGTCAGCTGGCCTGGTTGTGTCCCCTCCCAGCATCTTGCCCACTTTTGGCCTACTAATGGGGGGAATGTTGAAAGACAGTGCTGTGCCAGCACTGCTCAGCAGCAGCCAAAACTTTCCAGCTACCAGTGCAAAGCGCAGCACTGTGAGGGCTGCAGTGGGAAAAAAAATTATTGTCATCTCAGCCAGACCCAAACACCAGCCCAAAGAGTTAAGCCAGACTGAGAAGCTTTGGACTGGATTTGATTTCTGTTTGTCAAGCACAGTTGGAGAATGAGGGTCAAGTATCAAAGCCATTCTTCTTTTCTCATACTGATGACAGATTTATCATTTTGAAAACTAAGACAAAATTTATGATAAACTTTCATAAAGTGAAAACAAAGTTTTTACACATCTGTAAACAGAAGGCAGAAGGAAAAGAAAGAAAGAAAAAAGGTTTGACTTTAAACCCACCCCCCAAATGCCCCATGTTCACAGCCTTCAATAAAAACTAGTGCCTGAGAGATGTTCAAAGAAGTTTGATTTAAAGGAAGGGAATAAAAAGGTTTGATGAAGTTTGATTTAAAGGGATGGAATAAATGATACATGTCTGAAGATTGCCTTATAAATGATTAAGCAATGCTAAAAACTTCAACTCAGAAATCAAATTCATGGGCAAATTTGCTGGATGGCATATTCAATTTTTGAAATTTATGATGGAGATAGATATCTGTTATTTTAGAATTGATCTCCACCTCACAATATGATCTTTTCTTCTGACACCTGCTGGATTTTTTGTTGGCACACTCAAGTCTTTACTGTCTACTACTGACTTTTTATTTCTATAATGTCTACTCCAAAAGGGTGACATTTCTAAGCAAATCTTCACTGTCAGCTTCCATTTGCATGCTTTACCAAAGCTGATGTTTTTTTTATCAGCACTTCCACAGAGGTAAATGGATTTTTAGTGAATCAGCGCTCCTTCATTTTCTGATTTTAAAGCATTATTGAGTAGGGAATATAATACTTCAGTGCGAGAACACTGTGAGCAGATGAACATCTCAGATTGCTAAATAAATATTGAAGTGTTTGTTTTTAAAATAAATGCTTGGCAAGGCTGGAAAGTTTGGTTTAATATTCAGAGGCACTGACAAATTGTGACCTATTCCTTTTCATAGTAGCATACTAACTGAAACTCATGTTATGCTAAATGAATGGTTAAGCAAATGTTCTGTAACAAGTGGCCAGTTCATGCTTAAGACTTTTTAGACATGTGAGACCTAATTAAACCATGAAGATGTGGAAAAACAGTAATTCCATTCAATTGCATTTTCACTTTTAAAACTCATATCCCCCCCTTGAACTGAATCCCTGTCTCCTGTGGTCAGATTCCATAGAGCTCTTGCCTGGCTGAAGCAGAAATGTTCCCTTTTTGCAGGATACTGCAAAATCTCCCTTAGGAGATTGTTCCTGTCCCAGGTAGATGGAGGGGACTGCTGAATTCCCAGAGCTAGATGGGCCTGAAACAGGTGCTGCCTGGAGGATCAGAGGAAGCCTGAGACTACTGTATGCGTGGCTCAAGCCCTGGTGCTGCCCCTGACAGCTGTAAGGAGAGTCTTTCTCCATCCCTGGCCGCAGATCTGGTACATCCAGAGCGGACACTGGGATGCCCTGGCAGCAGCTGGCAGGCAAGGCAAAGGTGTAACAAGCAGTGGGCAGATATGCAAGAGCCATAGCATGACTTAGGCAAGGGGTAAAGGAGACAGCTTCAGTCCAGAAAGGGCAAGGAGGAGGAGGAGGAGGAGGAGGGAAGTCTTTGCAATTTTTGGGAATGCCCAGAGCACTGCAGGGAGTATAATGTCTGTACTTAGCTATGCCCCTGTAAAAGCATGATAAAGCACTTGAATTGTATCCTCATCTGGGGTAAATTACATTACAAGCACTAACTTCAGACACATTGTTTTAATTCATTCCAGCTGAACAGTCAGCAGAGGAGTTGTGGATGAAAGATGCAAGTGCAAATTACAACTATTTTTGTTTTACCATGACATGGATGTTGTATTTCCTTGTTAGATATATTGCAGTTTCTTATAGCCGCTGATCTTTGTTGTTTCTTATTTTAACACAAGTAAAAGATCTCTGCCTTTGAAAGACATGAAGCACAGTACTAATAAAATACCAGACACAGTACAATAGCAAGCTCCTAAAAAGGAGATAAAACAGATTACATAAAATGGCATGTGTTAGGTTTTACGAATAAATAAATGGTTATACCTAAATTTTAAATGATGAATCAAGAGTTTGAATATTCATTGAAAGATTGGAGCTGTATGGATTAAGGCTTATTCTGGAGACAGAGCAGGAAGGAAAAAAAACTCTGTATTACCCAGATGCCAAAGAGAAGGATTATAAATGGAGATCTGATCAGACAGTCACAACAGCAATAAAATGGCAGCCCTTGATACTGTATTAAAATCTTGGCTAGCATCCACAGAAAGAAGGGAAACCCACTCCAATGTGTAAGAAAGCATACTAATAGATTGTAATCTAGCTCTGATCTTGAGATGAGTCTAATTAGAGTAATTTGGGCTCTTCTCCTGGTTATTGTTAGACATGTAAACTTAAATACCCTGCAAAAAAAATGATCCTGGACACAAAGATGTTAGGAAAGGCAGACCTATACTGGATGCTTCTGGCCAACTCTGAATTATTAGCAAGTTACAGAGAATGTCAAGGACTCTAGGAGAAGTACCTGTAAAGTAGGCATCAAACCCAAGACCTGCGTGACCTTGGCTGTCAGGATCATTAGGATTCAGTCCTTTACTACATGTTAAAGGGATTTAAAATGTAGAAGCAGCAGTACTGTTAAAGGAAATTGTTCAGTATGCAGTGGGGAAGCTAATTCTCTCCTTGCTCTCTACCAAGATAGAAAATAATTAAATAAAGGGAATAAATTTAAGGTGATATATCTTCTGTCAGGACTGCAGAGAGTTGGGATGATGTGGTAAAATAGATGAGAAGAGGTAGAGAACAGGACATAAAATTTAGACATGTAATATGTATTTATTTAAGTGGTATCTGTATGTTTGCCTTCACTTTGCTGATTTGAAAAGTCTAATCTCCAGTTTTAAAGAAATTTAGCAGTTGTAGGCCCCTATACACCCCAACAAAAGAATATCATGGGATCTTGGACAAATTCAAATAAAGCCTACTGTTTCTCATTTTAGTGCTCTGAATGTCAATCTGAGTTCTGCTGATAGAGTTGGCCCTTTAGTGTTTTAGTCCTGATTTTTAGTTTTGCGTCAAATATCCACCTGGCAGAATTACGGTTGACAAAAGAAAAGCTGCCTCTTCATTTCTATACTGTATTTGACATGTGTAGGTTTGGCTGTATATATTAAAGTGTTGTGGGTTTGGGCTTGCTGGTATCCCAGATCTGAACTACTGTCTCATTGCTCATGGTTGAATTAATGATGTGAATGTCTAAGAAGCCATCAGATTCATAAATCACCAGAAATGAGAGGGATAACTCATAAAAGTCTTTTCCTTTTGTTTAGCCATTTATCATTTTGCTTGCACATTAATAAACAGAGCTCCCCTGAGGTAAGCCATAGGAAGAAAGATTTTTCTTCCTAATTTTCCTCAATCGTAGCCAGTAGATCACAAATGAATAAAGCGGGCTTGTCACAGTGTGCTGGTGTCTCCCTCTACCCATCACTGATAACAAATAAATCCAGTGAAGTACCCTGGTGGATAATTATTTGTGTTTACATAACAGGCGCCAGGTTTCCGAGTCCGAGGTTGTCAGCTAGACCAAGCCGAAAGCGCACGTTGTCCATATCCCCCCTGTCTGATCACAGCTTTGACCTTCAGACCATGATACGGACATCTCCAAATTCCTTGGTCACAATTCTCAATAATTCTCGTAGCAGTTCATCAGCCAGTGGTTCTTATGGCCACTTATCTGCAAGTGCAATAAGGTAAGAATTGTATTTTCTACCTGAATTGAGTCACACACACACAAATGTGAATGTATACTCACATCTTTAAGTAAATTGTGGGGGTTTTTTTTGTGAATATGTGCATTTTGCTGTTTCTATAATGTATGTTCATCAGAGCTTAATTTAAAGTATAAATTTCTTTTTCTTGCTCAGAAAGGTAACCATAAGGAACTTTTTGGCCTATTATTGTCCAGTGCAGGTAATATTTCATCTGACCAGCAGGAACAGTGTGTGTTTGTGTGTCCAGGAATCCATTTTCAGAGAAGAAACTGTAGGATAGGTTTGTGACTTAAGTCACTTGGATTCTTCTGCCCATAGATATGATGGACAGTGAAATGTTCCTACATTACAATCATCAGAAAGTAAAGAAGAGAAACATGGTACTGTTCCATTCAAATGTTTGGCTTTAACTTTTGGGTATTGATCTCCATTTTTTTCATGTGTTGAAAGATTTGACATTCTCTACTGTCATCAGAAATGCTGTATTTTTTACTTGGCTGCTCTTGGCTGCTTCACTTGTGTGCGCAAGAAAACAGACAGAAATGGTTGTTCTGGAGGCAGAAGAGCAGAGTAGCAACTGAAGAGATGGACAGAAGTTGTACAGCAAAGGGAAAGAAATAGGGCATAAAGGAGAGGGAACTAAAGGAATAATGTAAAAAGAAAAAAGGGAGTGGAAGAAAATTAGGAGCTGCAGCAGGAAAAATGGAGATGCAACTGCAGAACATTTTTGTATTTGTGGCATGGCTGTATGTTAACTGGGAAAAGCTCCTTTGGTATTCAAAAAAAAAATCCCCCACCTCTCTAAAGTGTCAGAAAACGTTGAGTGTGCATTTATAACACTCAAAGAGTGCTTCTGGGCCCTGGCTTAACAGAAGTTTCCACCTTCAATTTGCAGTGAGGCAAAGGAGCAAGTCCCTACAGCAGTTTCTTGAGATGGGGTGCCCATTTTAGGCAAGGCTCAAAAACACTACCAAGATCATGAATTTGACCCCCTATATGGGCCATTCACTTAAAAAGTCAGATTTGATGAGTCTCGTGGGTAACATCCAACTCATATTATTCTGTGAAATCTGTGAAATGCCTCTGTGGCAAAACTGACACATTTACAGCTTCGAAAACAGGCTATGGGGGTTTTCACTTCTGGAGAAGATGGGGCACACAACTGGTGTGTTAGAAACCATGAGCCTGACAAACTCTGAGAGTGACAGCACTGTAAATCTTGGTATTAGTGTTAGTGCTGTGTTTTCCTTTTTAAGCACTTTTAAATAGTCATGCTTCATAGTTCTGATGTACTTGAGTAGCTGTGTAGTATTTCACAGGTACCGTGTCATAGCTCTGCAATATGACTTTGCAGTCAATGGAATCACAGTTCCAATTATGAAGCTCCTTAATGAGGGATGTGATTTATGTCAATGGCTGGCAGCAGTTGGACCACATCTGTCAAATACTTGTAACTGTGTGGAGGTGCACTATCTGCACTACCATTAAGATGGGATGGCACTTAATAACTAAACTCCTTTCCTATAGCTTGTAACTTTGGTAAAGCAAATAGTGCATGAAAGTTGGCATAGTCTCTACTGTGGAGTAAGTCTTCTCTCCTTTTACTCTTCCAAAGCAAAGCTGGAGTCAGATGAATAGTTTTGTTGAAGACTGTTGTGGAACTGGAGGAAGCTGTGGGCAAAGACTGAGTAAGGATGCTAGGGAGTCTTCAAAGTTAGTCTTGTGAACTGGTGTCATTTAAGAAAGCAGTGCTTGTGTGACTGAACCTGTGGTTGACCAAAGTTTTCAGCCTTTCCTGGTCATACTTCCTAGGAATGCATAATACAAAATTTCATATGATTTTGAATTAAGATTTTTTTTCATTGTGATAAGAGTATGTCTATTCAGCATGCAGAGTTGGAAATGTACAGCTCCGTTCTTCTCAGTTGAAAGGAAGGAAAGGGAGAGCCCTTCTTCCTGCTTTGTAACTCACCTCTGTTGGTGCCCTTTAACTTCTCCCGTGTGAACCTGTCTATATAAACCAAAATAAACAGTTTAATAAACCCAAAACAGATTTAATTGCCTTAATAAATTCCAAGACTAAATGCGAACAGAACTGTCAGTAAAACCTAATTTATTATTCACTGTCTTGCAAATAATGCATTCAGCACAAGAACCACAGGTTCATCCCATTTAATATCCTGTCAGCAACTGTGATCAAAGTCTAGAAAAAAACATTTCCTGATATAAAATTCCAGCTTCTGGAAACTTGCAGGTTAACATCATCGGAATCGCTGCAAGAAAATGGTACAATTCAGCAAACCACTAGATGGAATTGCAAGACAGGAAAGATTTCTACTTTCAATTGTATCAGTAGCATTAACTATACTTAACATTACACAATCTTTCTACTTCTTGATATTGTTTCCTATCTTTTTTAACTTACTCCAAATAGTTTACACTTGGCAGCATTTTTCATGGTAAATACCTATCTAATGCTGAATATTTCCAAAAAAACATCAGCAAGGTTATTAATTTATCCAAATGAAGTTAGGGAAGAAGAGATTTTTCTGTACAAACTAGAAGAACTATTGCTTACCTTTTTACTGGGAAGCTGAACTTTGCCAGGAATGCTGCCTAGATGATGTAAATGTGATCTTTGCTGTTCTTGAGAAATCATTCCATTCAGCCAAGTGATAAGCCCTTAAGAAGTTTCTGTTAGCATGTGTTAAATAAACTAAGCACTCAGTATGCATATTCCAGTCTAGGACCCACAGAGAAAAAGGAGGACCTTTCCCTGCAGCTGTAGCTCTGATACCTCACTGGGAAGCTTGTGGAGACTCAGCTGTCTGTCCAGCCATAACAGCTTTGTGAAACAGAAAGCAGTCTTTAGAGGAGACAGGAGTCAGCCCAGAAACTGTACAGGCTAAGCAAGTTGGCACGAAATGCCTTTCTATAACACAACCTAGACTTGCAGCCGAGGAGAGAAAAGGCTGCAAAATAAAGCACGTGGAAGCTGGTCATTCGGAGAATGAAGGTACTGCCCCCTTGTGATTGTGCTCTGATACCATCTGTAACTTCAGTATTTGTAAGGACCCTGTCTTCTTCAATGCACAGCCTGAACATCCTGAACACATTCTGTGGATCAGTGAGAGCCACAGGACACTGCCTCACCTGTTCCAGGCAGCCTAAAAGAGGAGGGAGCCTCATACCTGGTTGTTTGCTGCCTGGAGGGCAGACTGTGCTCTTGCAACCCAATTCTAGACTGCTGCTGGGCAAACTGAACTAGTCAGAAGTGACCACCAGGCTCAGTTTGTCTTCTGGAGTCCCAGCCTACCACTCTGTGGGAGACCAGAACATTTCTCTGAATGATCTTGCTTGGATCCAGAGACCT